>CM063313.1:66394391-66599391 GCA_032173965.1 Sitta carolinensis | reverse complement strand
TGGAGGAAATACTGTTTTCCTGTAATGTTTTCCTGTTAGTTTTTGAAGATCTTACAGTGGCTGCAGATTGCAAACTGAAGTGGAGGAGATGCACAGTTGTGCCAAATTGGAAACATATTTTGAGCAGAACAGAAATAAGGGTCCTGGTGAAGCTGGCATATGAGTTGCACAAAATTTCATCAGGTATAGCTAGAGGTTGCACCTCAGTAAGAAATGCTGAATATAGAAACACGATATTGTTATAAAAAGAGATTCTGGATCTTTCAAGTACTTGAAAAAAATTTATTTATTTATTTATTTATTTATTTATTTATTTATTTATTTATTTATTTATTTATTTATTTAAATGTTAATGCTTCTGGATATTCTCAGCATGCAATGAGGAAGCTGGTATGACTACTGTGAGAAACTTGAGAGGATTTATTGTTTGACAAAATAAAGCCATAAAGAGGAGTCTTGCCTTTCAGAAGCTTAGAGATAGGATATAAATAAAAACTCAGATGAATGCTGGTCTGTAACAGGGATGCATCAGTACATCCATCATACATAAAAAGTATTTTTTTTGGAAATGCATTTCAGATACTAAAATCATGTCAGCCAGGGTAAGAATTTGAAGTTAAGGTAATGACTGGATCAACAATCACAATGGTCAGTGAATTTTTTAATGAGCTTATACATTTGTTACTTCAGTTACAGGTTCAGTTAATATTTGTTCAATAAATGATTGATTTTAGGAAATGTTCAGGTGCAGAGGTAGAAACCTGATCTAAAGCCACACAGAGAGGGACAGAGAAAAAGCTGTGGTGTGCTTGATGCTGGTACACTATCTTAGCTACAGATGAGTAAGCTTATCTATTTAAAATAGTTAGGGGGATAAATTATGCTGAATCTCCTCCATTTTTTCCTTACAGATCATCTGATTTTCCTTTAAAAGCTAATTATCCTTGTTAATTGTTTTTGAATCCATTGATTGTGCCAAAGTCATTGAACCTATTACTTTTTAATTTGTTCACACAGATATTGTGGCTTAGTTCTGAAGCTGCAGGAGCAGGCCCCCTTGCTCCCCAGGAAGCTCTGCTTGGTTGGTTTCCAGCCTTGCAGTTGCCAGGATTGAGAGACAAGTGAGAAACCCTCCTCCTCTTCGCAAATACCATATAAAGGTCTGCTCACAGTAGCAGACTCTGGCCTTTATGGGTGCAAAGACTCTTGATATGATCCTGCAGTAAGGGCTGCTCCCAGCTGGTGCAACTCATCCTGCTGTACCTAGTGTCTCTCTGACATGCATTCTTTAGCGTTCAAAAGAGATCTGGGCAGAAAAACTAGCCAACATCAGTCATCATTTTTGTGAACAGTCAATATATTCCTTGCTCCCTTGGAGGAGCAATGTTACAACTGGCGTCATACCATCCCTTAGAGTGGGTGAGTTTTGCTGGTTTTCCTATTTACCTACTTCAGACTTCTTACAAACATGTGTCATGGTTTGAAAGGCAGTTATCTGTTAAGGAAGTTAGGGGACTCCTTTGAAATGGGGACTCTGGGAAAATGTAAACACCTTCTTTCTGAATTATTATAATATTGAAATTAAGGGGTTCTCAGGGAAAGATATGGGAATAGGAATAAAAGTTCTTTACTGGGAAATTAAGATAAAATACAGTAGTACAAAAATTCACTGTCAGAATCAGAATACAACCTGACACCCTGTGGGTGAGGGTGTTGGCTGCAGTCAGATTAAATGGTGGCTGCAGCCCTCCTGGAGCAATGGATGTGGCTCTGTTGAAGCAGTGATCCTGTCGAAGGGTGTAGTTTTCCTCTGAAGGTCCAGTAGTGGTGTAGATGGACCTGGTCTTTTTCTGGAAATCCAGTGGAAAAAGGGTGCCATAGTGTTTCAAATATGTTTTGAAGATTTTTTGAAATTTTGAATTTGAAAATTCAAAGATATTTATACAGGTAGGAATGTTTGGCTCCTCTCACTGGGTGGAGCATCTCCCAATGGGATGATGTAAGTTTATCAGTCATGCAGTGAGACTCCATGGCCAATTAACATGGCCCATTACCCTCCTTGGATGGAGAACTCGTCTGGAAGAGATAAAGAACACTGCTCCACCTAGTTTCAACAGATACTGATGGAATACATACTTCTGGTTACATCTTGCACTGTGACCCAAGACAGCATGGACGATGGAGGAAGTCACATGAAGGATAGACTGATGCAATCCCAGCTCTCAGTAGTGGCATGCAGATAGCAAGGCTGCTTAGGAGATAAATACAGAAGGCCCAGACTCTGGCTGGGTCAATTTGCCTCCCTGTCTGGGTGGATGGGAGGCCCATAGCGCACAACCTTCTCTTTCAGTCTCTTCAGAGGATGGTCAGCTCTGTCAGCCTGGCTTATGTTTGATTGCACCTTACTGCAAGGAGCCACCACCATGAAGAAACAGCACAGAGGTGCTGTGCACCTGATTGTGCAGAAAAGTAACAGGAGAAATACACATCTTATGACAGCCACTGTGTACAAAGATAGGGCTTTGAAAGGTAGACACATTGCTCCCAAAAGCAATAGCATTGTCATTTGCTCAGAAAGGCTGTCTGGCTTTTCTCTTTATAACTGGTACTCTAAGTCATGCTTTTCTGTATTCTCAGTCAAAAATTTTACTAAATATGTGTTCTAAAGTTGGGTTTTTTACTATGCATTTATACTATTTTTTCTTTCTACTAAATATCGCTATATTAAAAAAAACCCTACTATAATAGATTTATGCTTAATTGCCTGAGAATATTGCATAGCACAGAGCTGTAAAACCGACAATGTATTGAATTGGTGATTAGCCAAAAAACAAACCTGTTCTGAGGTTCATGCAGGTGAGGAAAGTGAGAATGATTCTGGTTTGATGAAGCAGGCACACCTTCCTTTGTCTTGCCTAGAGCCAGATATCATTTTGGGGAGTGAAGGTTTGGCTTCCCTGTCCTTTGGCTCCTGCCTTCCCTTCTCAACTATTCAGGAGCATGATACCTGGAGTAAGGATGCAAGAGCACTCAGAATGATTTTTTTTCCCCACTTTTGAAAGTCTCTCAGGACTACATGGATATTTTCTAGCTGAAAGAGACTTTACTTGGTAGGTAGCAAAGACACCTGACTATACATTGTGTTTTTCTTTCTGTTTTGTTCTTCTCTGAAGGGTTGTGACTGCACTTTGCCTGGAACTATGCCAATAACATCCTGAATCATCCCGCACCCTCCTTTCCCATCAGACACATGGACTTTTTTAAACAGTTGATGTGAAGCATGCCAGTCAGTATGTGGGGAAAGAGCTTAATTTTTCATATGAGATAAGGACTTGATCCAAAAAAAAAAAAAAAAAAAAAAAAAAGAAAGATGCAAACAGCTAATTCTCATTTGATTTCAACAGGATTTAGTGTAAAATTGGAGTCAGAATCCTCAGTATCTAAGTGACTTCAGAGATACTCACTAGGACAACAACAAAAAAATTCCCATTAATGCATTTGCAAAAATTGCTAGGTTTAAAATAATAAGGAATGATAATGGTGCTGTGATACACACAGATAGGGTCAAACTGAATGGATAGGAACTTGAAATGGTTTCAATAAAAGAGAAATTCTTAGGGGTATAAAGAGGGGAATTACAGCAAATACACAGAAATGATGATTTGCCTTCTTCCACCTTCCAGAATATGATTTCATGTGACCAAATTCTTCAGGAAATGAAAAAAAAAAAAAAAACAAAACAAAACCATTCTAAAATTAGGAGGTCGATTTGAAACTAATTCTGTTACTCTCAGAAACAAAATATTTTTCTCTGCAAACGCTTTCCTTAAGAAGGAATTTTAATGGGTGCAGATACTGTTGTATAGAAGAAGATCTGAATTGTGTGTCAGAGAAAGAAGAATTGCCATATTGATCCTGCTTCCATTAGAGCCAGTAAGAATTTTACCATTGATTCCAGTGGCAGCAAGGTCTTCAAGTGAAGCAAGAGAAGAAAGGTACAAAAGTTTTTGCATGCCAAGGCCAAACACTAAGCTGGAAGATCTTTCCAGCCAAGGGCTCTAAGAGTTTTAATTTGATGCCACTTTTGAACTGCAGGCAGCTGTTCTGGTCAGCTGGGGCCAACATGCTTGCCATTCTTGGGTTCATTCAGATGTAGCCCCAAGGCAGATAGTTCTTGCATGAGACCCTTCAATTGTAGAAATTCATCCCAGAGGAGAGCCACTGGAATGTCTCAGCTATTGCCCTCTGTGCCTACTGCTAGTCTCATTTATTTGGACTGGTTTATTTTATTCTTTCCTTACTATTTCCTGTTAAACTTTCTGCCTGGTCCATTTTCCTTACAACTTGGTGGCAAGGCAATCTGTGTGACGTTACTTATTTTTCCCTGTATTCCCTACAGTTTGCTTACCTTTTTTGGTAAGTTGTGCTGGGGCAGGTCTATCCTATACTTCTGATTCAACAGAATACAGACATACTGCAGCAAAATACTTATGATAACATCAGTGCATTAATTGACTTATGTTAATTAGTTAATTAATTGATATTAATGTCAATAGCAGGGATCACAAAAAGGTAAGTTAAGAGCTGATGTAAACTTTTACATAAAGTCAGTTTCATCTTTCTGGTTCGAAATGTTTTTTTCCCCCACTTGTTTTCATTTTTGTGTCTCATAATGACTCCAAATTGCCATCAAAATGGCTGAGGATGATCTTACAATATAGATTATATTGAAAAATATATGATTATTTATGTGAAGTTTTCAGTTTGTATTTGGAAAAGCAATCAGCTGAGATCATACAGGGAAGTTACCTTTCTTGGATTTGAGTAAAACATATAAATAGGGTTTTAACTCCAGAATTTACTCTCCAAAATTAAAAAAAAAAAAAAATGGCAAATTTAAGTCAAACTAAATACATTCATTTTGGGCACCCTTTATTTATTTATTCTAATAAGTTAACAAAGTGAAAATGGTTATTCACCATAATGGTGTTTTAGATTACTGTGCAAGGTTTTTACTCATATTTGTTTACCATTTCTAGGCTAAAATATTATATATTATATAATTATATATATTATTTATATTATATCACATGATATATCATAATGTGATGGGACAGGTAAGGTAGCTATTTATCAGCCAGGCTTTACTGTCACAAGTATCTCTATAAATGCCCCACAACATATAATTTTTAATGAATTGAACTAATATAATTTTAGGTAATATAGATCATAACTTTATTTAATCAGAACTTACAAAGTAATTTCATCTTTTAAGGAGGCACATTATGTATAGGTCAGGAAAAAGCTGCTGTCAAACTTTGTGAAGCCTTATTCTTTGTCTGTTAGACTCCGTTCATCCTAAGAATAGAACACTAATAATTTCTGCCTGCAGATACTCTTTAGGATTTGGTTCCTAAAGAAAACGAACAAAAGAAAGGAAAAATATCTGGTATGTTCTTCTGCTGAGTTCACTCAGGATTGGTTTTCCATGTTTAGGACTAGATTTATCTTTCAATGAACTCAGAGCTTTCTCAAGAGTCACCAAATTAGATGTTAGTGTTACTATGACTGATAACACAGGCACTTCAGGAGACATAGGCAAACCCCACAAGCATCTTGCTTAGAGAAGGCTCTGCCTTTTCATGTCTGGCTGGGGAGCACCAGGCAAGGGAGGGGATTGTCCTTCTCTGCTCTGCTCTGGAGTGGCCTCAGCTCTAGTGCTGGGGGCAGTTTTGGACACCACAAGATGAAGAAAGACATTCAGCTATTAGAGGGTGTCCAATGGAGGACTATCAAGATGGTGAAAGCTCTGGAGGGGAGGCTGTTTGAGGAGTGGCTGAGGTCACTTGGTCTGTTCAGCCTGGACAGGAGGACACTGAGGGGAGAGCTCATTGAAATCTGCAGCTTCCTTGTGAGGGGAAGAGGAGGGGGAGACACTGATCTCTGCACTCTCATGACCAGGGACGGGTCCTGAGGAAATGGGCTGAAGCTTAGTTGGCAGAGGTTTAGGTTGTACTTCAGACAAAGATTTTTCTCCCAGAGGGTAGTTGGGCACTGGAACAGGCTGCCCAGGGAAGTGGTAACAGCAGCAAGCCTGACAGATTTCTAGAAACCTTTCAACAAGATTCTTGGATGCATATTGTGATTCTTGGGTGTCCTGTGCAGGGTCAGGGTTGGACTTTGATGATCCTTGTGAATCCCTTTCAACTCAACATATTCTATGACAACTCTATGATTCTATGAAAACTTCTTTCACCTTTTGAGTGCAGAGATCACATTGATAAGGACTCTCAATACATCAAACCAGCAGTTCTTTCCCTCCTTCCCAGTACTTGGCATCCTTTGTCATGAATGAATATGAAAGGCAACCTGAGTTCAGGAAACAGAATTCATGAAGCAGGCCTGAGCCAGGTCATGTGGCAAAACAACCTAAAAGACATGGAATCAATGTCTTAAATGTTCTACTGTTCCTATTCCAAGCAACGTCATCTCTCTCTGCCTCTCTTCTCCATTGAGAAACATAGAGAATCCTTCCTTTCTCCTCCTTGGCCCACTGTCCCTCGTCTCTCTAAACTCTTAAGACCTTAAGGACACAAGGGATGTGCCCTCTGTTATCCAGTTTCAAATATCATCCTTAATATAATGCTATTGATGTAACTAATTTCACTTCAGTTTTTATTTATTTATACATAATTACACTATTTTTTGCATGAATAGAGCTGTTTATGGATACTAATAGTAACACTGATTTTTCAGGATAGGGTTCACTATTCTTACTGTCCTAAATTAAAGTTTAGAGAAAAGAGCACATAATACCTTTGTGCCTTTAGCTTACAAATTAAGCCAATAAAATCTTTTGAAATAGTAAGTATTGCTAATAAGCCTGAACATGTAAAATGTTTTCCCACTGCAACATGGTGTGTTTAGGTGCAATAAAAACATTATATGAAAAATACTCAACAAAAATATTTTTACCAAGAACAACCTCCTTAAAGCAAAAAGAACAAAACTCCCAAATACATATGTTAACCACACTGAAGCCCTAAACACATTGAAAAGTTAAATGTCCAGAAATTGCAGTCAGGGACTGAGTCAAAGTCTCTTGAAGTAATTGGAAATATTTTCACAGAGCAAAACACTGGCTAGTGCCCTCCTGGGTGATGGCTCTGTCTCTGTTGTGGAAAGTTCCTATCAGATGTAGCATATTCATCTCACCAGATTTTTGGGTCTATGAGTCCCACAGCAGCTATAGGCTCTCTTAGTGACTAGTGGAAGACTCTCAGCATCCCCACTGGGCATAGAATTCTTTGGTTTTCCAGACTTCTAATGAGTGAGCTGTCTCTTCTGCAAAATCAGACTGGGATCCTAATGAGAGGGAACTTTGCTAGATGTCGGAAAAGACTCATGGGACATCTGTGAGGTCAAATAATCCAATGAGGGAGCAGTAAGATAACTTGCTTATTGTGCCTAGAGCTGGGAATGGCAAAAAGAAAATTATATGCAGTCAGGAACAAAAAGAAGTTCAGTCAGCCTTAGACTTCGAGAGTAAAATTTGTTAAATTGTTTAACATCTTCAGTTTGAATGATGTCTGTGAGAGGCTACCTAGAACAGAGGGTAGACAGTGTTAAATGAGTAAAGTGTGTATTCATGAAAAGGCCTTTACAGGATACACCCTGGGCAGTACAAGAGCACAGCCGTGCCTACACCCAAGATGGACACAACATGGACCCTGGGTCACGAGTTTCCACACTTTTACAAGTTTTGGTCCATTTACATATGGGGGTTAATTGTCCAATTACAGGTCCAGGTTATAAAGTCCCATCCTCCCAGACTGCTCTCCTCAATTTGCTTTTTTTCACACTTTTTGGGCCCGAGGCTGCAACGGTGTCCTTGGTTCCTGGACCGGATAAGGATTGTTTTGTTTGACTAAACTGTAAGGAGAACTTGCAAACACTTCATATGAAGTTCAGAGTCACACACTAAGGCAGTACAGAACCTGGAAAATATGAAAGCTAAAGGTTAAGGTATCAGAAGGAATTGATACTACTATTGCACTACCATCACAGCCAGTGCCACAAACCAGTGTGTTCTTTACATGGCAGGCTTCAGTATTGCTTTTTGCACCTAGACCCACGAGCTGAATTTACTGAAGCACTACTTATACTTCTGAGAAAAATAGTTGGTTTTGTTAAAAAAACAAATATTTACCCAAAGCTCCTAAATCTGGGTGGTTATTTGGTACATGGATTTTAGTGATAGGATAGAATACAAGGAGAAGTCATTCTTAAAATTATACATGCAGTGACGAGGTATGGCTTGAAAGTGATTAGCTGGTAGAAGATTAATCACAACCATTATAAGGAGGTTTAATAATTCACGCTGGAGCTTAAATGTAACATTTGCACAAAGGAAGGCACTGCAGCTATAGCATGATTAACTTTCTTGATGAGTTTCAAAAGCCTTTTGAGGAGTTGAGTTGTTTCTACTAGATCTATAAGTCTTTGGAAATGTCCCAGAAACAAGAAAGGCTTCCTAGTTTGAAGCTTATCTTTTCACTAACTAATCACCTTATCGACATTACAAAATCTCAGCAAATATTTGTTTTAGGATGTCTGGATGTTTCGACAGTGTTGGTTTTGGCAGCATTTAAAAAAAACCCAAAAACTATTACAATTGGCCTGTTACATAAGCAGGAGATTGTGATATTAAGTGTTAATTTAAGTGTTACCAAAAGTTTGGTAAAATAGAAAAACTCCTTAACACCAATGTAACCTTAAGAAGCCAGCATTCTTTATTCAGCCTAGTGTGTGGGGGAATAGCTCTTCCCAAATCTGTGTTTGCCGACTACAGGGAAGTTTCTGTTTGTGTGCTGTATTCTACATATATGTTCATTGATTATCCCAGACTAAACATACATATGGAAATCATTTCCCTGAAATCATGAACATTTTCCCTCCGCTTTATCCATGGGTTCTTCTGTCCTGGGGGTCTCTCTGGGGGTCCTTAATGGTCACAGACCCCAGTGTTACAGCTAACATCCTCGAGTTGGCAGGGTACTGTTTTTTACTAACATCATAAAATTTCTTAAGGCAAGTATCATGAATACAATTATTACTATAATCATAATTATACTTTTTATAAGTGAAGTCAACCAACCAGTTAGAGAAAATCCAAATTCTTTAAATATTTTATTTAACTAGTCACTTTCTAATTCTGTCCTTAATTCTCTGCTAGATGCAGCAACAGATTTTATCCTATCTGATCATCCAATTCAGTAGTCACATTTGGAATGTGTACACAACTAGTATTGCTATTTAAATTCAAGTAACCACATATTCCATTTAACAGTAGTAGATTGAAAGCGAGTCTGTTTTGTAAAGTTCCATATGTGTTCTCAAATTTTGTCAAATTCTTGACTGAAGTTCCCCACAGAACTGGATTAAAATTATTATCCCACAGAAATTATGTCCTACACCTAAATCAATAGGGTTTACATATATACATAAAAACTCCATGGTGTTAGTAAGTCTTGTTTCTGCTGTGTTTAATGTGCTGTTGCTTTTGCCCATATGTGATGAACTCACAGTTCAATTCCTTCCACCTTGAGTGCAGTATAAATTACCAGGGGAACTTGATATGATACTTCTCCTGGATTGGTTCAAAACTTCAGGTTCTGAAGAAAACTGTTTCTTCTCGTTGGAAAGGATGTACGTGCGAGTGTAGTTTTAACCATTTATTGATGACAATGTGCCTTTTAAAACTTAGAAGAGTCAATTTTATCATTACTATATTAATTTCAACAAAGTTTTGAGGCTTCCTTAGCCCTGTTGTTGTGACATGGGAAGGTTTCTGTCCATCCATAAAAAGTACCAAAATATCAAAACGTGCCAGTCTCCATTCAGCCTGGGCAGTTCTGCAAAATCAATTTGTCAATAAGCACCTAGTGTATTCCACTTGTTTACTAGCTCTGGAGGCAGACTTCTTCTTTCTTTGAGATTATTTTGCAAAACAAATTACTTAGTTTTTAATAGATAAAATAATACATTTTTCAACTCATCTATTAATTTCTGTAACCTTCATGCTTACTATATTCCTTTGTAAATTAGTTACTCTAGTCTTAACTTAATGTGTTTGCTGATATTTTAGTTCTGCTGTCTTATGCATTACTTTGGATGTACAATTAATTTCCCACATTAGTTTACCAATCACCTGCTGGGATTTTCCACTGTTTTCAGTGATGGGGCTAACTGCTGGTTCTGATCTGGATTTTGTTCTAGGTTGTTCAGCTATTTGATAGGTATTAGTGCAAGGATCCATTTTTCAGCAAACTCTTTAGCTGTTTGTACAGCTGATTGGTTCCTTGTGTTGACTGTGGAGTCCCCAAACTGGTGGGCTTTATAAGGGCATCACAACCACTTTCAGTTTTTTCACTCTTTTTAGTAGTTGACTGATTTCTTTCTGCTTAATAGAAGAACCTGGGCCAAAAAAATTTGCCTTTTCTTTCACAAGGCTCCATGGGCAGGTATTATTCCAAAAACATACTTTATATTAGTTCATATGCTTACTTTTTTTGTCCTTCAGTGATTTCTAGGTAAGGTCATTAATTCTGCTTTTGGTGATGATGTGTCAAAAAGTTAAGCCTGGGCTTCTATTACTTGGGTTGATGTTCTCACTGCACACCTAGCCTAGTTCTGGGTCCTGAATGGGATTGGTCTTGAGATCAAGTCTGCCAGAACACACTTGTTCAATGGTTACCAAGCAATCATGGCACAAAGGTCTCTGGGCTTCTTCAGAAGTCAGGAAATAGCATGTATCAGATTTAAAGTAGTGGTTACCTTATGCAAAACAGTGTCCTGCTCCAACTGAGCAACCTGGTATTTTGGCATCCTGGAATATACAATATCTTTCTTTTTGTTACAAGCCATCTATTACCATGTGGGGTACATACACATCAATTTTGTGATTCTCTGCAGCAAGCACTGCTCTCAGGTAACCAGGTCATCCTTCACTTGCATTGTCCAATTGTTTGGTTCCATGACCCCAAACGCTGTCCAATTCTCTTAGTGCCAGATGCATTCTTTCATGCACAGATAACTCAGTTGGTTTGGTTTAAGTGTGAGAGTCCCAGTGCAGGGGTTCTCATTAGGTTTATTAGATGACATTTTGGGCCCTCTGACTCTTAGAAAACTGCAACAAATATTTTCAGTGGAGAACCATACAAGGGTTTTTCCAGTATTCCATAATTGTTGTGATACGAGATGTTGATTTACGTGTCTTCTTTCTCCTTTCTGTTTTTTCCTTGTTAAGAGGTTTTCTAAGAGGCAACAGAAATGGTGAGGAATGGCCTGGGCATGACTAAACACCTGTGGTGAGTACCACCCTTAGCTGATTTTAAATAACAGTTTGTCTTTGTTATTTTTAAGTAAGAGTTTGTCCTCATTTTGCAACCTTGAGCTGATTTTAAATAACAGTTTGCTTGTACACCTCAAAAAGCTTTCAGAAGCCAGTTTTAAAGCATGGCATCCTGCAAACCTAGATATGTACATACAAAAAACAGAGATGAATGAGGATGATAACTGTCCAGTTTTTTGCACATTTACTACTGAATATTCTGTAAACAAGAAACTAGTTTATGTTCTGCTGAGAAAAAATAGAATTTCTACCCAAAAATAGATGGTTTCTAGCCTTGCATTAGCATACAGCAGGTCTTGTTGGAGGGGTTGTTTTCTTGTTATGATAAATGGGGACTGAAGTACTATCCAGCAACCACTGCTGAGCTTTTTGGAGCTGATGTAAACATAAGTATTGCCTGTTTTACTAGAAAAGCATAGACAGGAAACTTGCAACTCTTAAAACCAAAGTTCTAATTAAAGTGTGCCTAAAATATTCAGCACAAAAGATATGGGAGGTGTTATTTCCTAACACCTTTTTTTGTTAAGCCCAGATAAAAGCACAACAGCTTCTAAGTTAATTTGAGATTCTGGTTAGCAGCTGTAATAACCTGTAAGGAAGATAACATTGTTATTTCTGCTATGGTTTTGATTTATAAACCAAAAAGTGTCATTTAGGCGGTAGGTACTATAACATATGTTTGCTATGTTTGTTATGTTACCTTTTTGTCCAGTAGGCACGAGCAAAAATTTTAAATGTGTGCATCACTTTTCAACAGTTGTTCATAGGAGGACATGGAGGGCACAGTTCTGAAAACTGTAGAGCCTTCCTGTATACCTCAACTGTCTCCAGGATGCCCCTTAATGTCTCCCATACCTAATCCGGTTAACACCACGTGAAATCCCTTAGGAGACCACACTTGGCAGCCACCCTTTGCATGCAGGGAATGGAGCTAGTGGCAGACAAAGCACACCAGTGTGGAGTGGCAGGATGAAGAGGAGAGGAAGGGTGTTTGCCGACTCTAGTTCCCCCATGGCTTGGAGCAGATTCCTTTTATTCGTCTTTCCATGCCATAGGAGAAGATACAGCACCTTGGAAATTTGGGGTTCTTTTTTTTTCTTTTCCAGTGATCCTACCTATAGATGTGTACATGCCCTGGGATGGCTTATTCTGCTTTTGAAAATGTGTATTTGTAAATTGAAGTAAATTGTTTACTAAGAGAAAGAGGTCAAAGCTATTATTATAGTAAGGTTTCTCCGCAGAGAGGCTTCTTATCTAAAAGAATAGGCTGACAAACACCAGGTTCATTTAGCCTCCAGTTTTGCTTTCTCTTTTTCTTCAGTCATACTATTTAGCTACTTTATTTCATTTCCTTTTTTAACCCCACAAATTTGTCTCATGCTTTCCTATAGCAAAATTTAGAAAGAAATTGCATATATATTTTTTCATACTAAGCATGGGATGCAACAGTGCTGAGTTAAGGTTTTATGCTAAAAAAAAAAGAGATGATTACTCAGGGAAAAAAAAATCCCCCAAAAACAGGAAAAAAATAGTGAAGCATGTCCTGAGATCACTGAGCTTCTGGGAAACAAAGAAAGAAAACTGCCAGAATTCTAGTGCATCAGAGAGGAACTTGAATGGCTGCATCCTGAGTTTTCTCTGGAGGCTGGAATTATTCTTATAAGGAGAAGGGTTGTGATCTTGAAAAACCTGATACCAAAATGGAGAAGTGCAGCTTGAGACAGGTGAGAGGAAGATGATCTCAGGACAGGCTTTTTTTTCAGTTGTGGCTCAAACCTGCCTTAAAAACCTTGTTGAATTTTATTGTGATAATTATTTTGCATATTTGTCCCAGGCTTGGTTGTTTTAAAAGAGTGATGCTAAGAGAGGGATTGTGGCTTCAGGCAAGCAGAAAAAAGCAGCAGCAGGTGCCTTGTAGCTAGTTTTTCTTTCTCTCAGGGAAGGTTGGGCTACATGTACTCAGCTTCTGTTTCAAACCTGACATAAGGAAATCAGAAGATTTTTTCATCTTGTTAAAATGCAGTCAGCCAATGGTTTCCCTTTCCAAAATATTACTAGATATTATTACTGAACGTTCAGGCTTTACATTCCTGACAAACAGGAAATATATGCAACACTAATAGGATGTCAATCAGAAAGATAGCATCAATTTTGTGGTTTCTAAATCATCCCCACCACCTGCTGAGCCTTTGATCATCCCAAACAATTAATTTAAGAGATACATGATTAAGAAATAAATACTTCCCAGTCAACCTGCAAGCTACAGTACATATTAGCAAGCTCCGATCTTGTTCTCAGTGAAAACAAATCACTCACATACAAAGAGGAATAGAGGAAAGGAGCAAATAGAGTCTGCTAATCAACAGAGGCATCCAAATAACTGTGTATTAAAATTTATCACTGTTTTTAAACTATTGTGGTGGGTCAGTATGCTTTAGGGGTTTACATTTTTTCAGTAGTAGTGGAATGGAATTTTGCAGCTATATCAATTCAAGTGGGTCTGTGCTGTGT
The DNA here is from genome assembly GCA_032173965.1 of Sitta carolinensis. Classification (NCBI taxonomy): domain Eukaryota; kingdom Metazoa; phylum Chordata; class Aves; order Passeriformes; family Sittidae; genus Sitta; species Sitta carolinensis. Next base: position 66,585,467 of record CM063313.1, on the reverse strand, counting down.
GGAACATTTTGGAAATGTTAATTTTGAAATTCTGAATTAAAATGTAATTTTAGGATCTGTCATTCCCTTAGGAAATCACAACTCTTCTCTCAGAAAACTGAAAATGTTACTTCAGCATTGTCTGAACTCCTTGTTGATGTCCCTTCACATCTGTGTAAATGAATTTTATGTAATATTAAGTCAAACTTTTCTTCTAACTAATTGGACTGGATTCATGCTGGATTCTGAAGACAATTCCTCAATAGTGATGAGGTAAGGAGACATAATTTTGACCAACACTAAAAAAATTACCCCAAAAATAGAAGAGATAAAACCCCCCACATTAAAAAACCCCTTCTGAAAGTTCATGTAATTGTTCCTAAAACTGGCATACAAATAGGGAGTCTGTTCCCTGGGGCAGGAAGGTGTCAAGGTCCCCAGTGGAGACCATGGGCTCAGAGGGCAACCAAGTCTCTGTAGCAGAAATGGGGGAAGGAGGAGGGCAGCTGTAGGCTTGCAGGAGGAAAGCTGCCAGGTACCCATCAGGGCTGTGGGTCCGAGTGCACACTGAAGCACCAGCTGCCACCATCTCCAGGGCAAGGCACAGGCTGCACTGCCTCCCCTTCCTGCTCTCCTCTGCAAGCTGCAACACTTGGTCACAACATTATGTCTCTTTCAAACTTTTTCTAAGCAGGGGCAGCAGAAGCAGAGCAGAACTCTCCCTGAAATGAACCCACAAAGCAGCAGGATGAAGCTCTGACCATCGCTTTGGGTCACTCAAAAGCTTTGCTACTTGCCAAAGCTCATCCATGACTCTGGAGTGTGAGTGAATAGAGACTTTCAGTCCTTTAGAAAGGGCTCTGTTATTTTCCTTTTTTTCTGTCTGATTTGATAATGCTGTAAGTAAAAACTGTACTAGGCAGTTCTGAAAGCCTTAATCTGTACCACCCCACACTGCAAGGGCACGGAGAAAAGGTGCTAACAGTATTTCAAAACAAAAGAGGTGTGAGCAGTTCTTATTTTATGAGTCTTCATCTTAAAAGAGCAACTCTCAAAGCATCCTACTACACCATGCACTTTAGGTTGTAGTACTGATACTCAGACTCTCTTATTTAAATCAATTAAACAGGAGATACCTACTCAAGTGCACTTGAAGATCCAGAAATTTTTTATCTTTGCACAGCATTTTAACTAGAATTCTGTATCACCACTGGACTTAGTCCCTAAGCCTAATGCTGGGAGCAAATGAGGCAACTTTCAGCTCTTACTGAAACTAATGGGTGTTTTAATGTTCAGCACTTTGCAGAATTGGGTTCTGAAAAGGAAGGAATGTATAGTTCACTGGATGGCTTTTTCTGTAATTCCAGATCACAGGAAATATTTCATGCAGACTCTTTACAATTTATACTTAATCATAATAGAAACCTTTTTCCTGGTGTTTAAATACATGCTGGACCAGCCTGCTTGTTAAAATATATGTAAACTTTGCATAGTATCAGAAGTTGGTGATGTGAGGCCATTTACAACATGTGTTAGAAGACAGCAGTCTGGGGCTATAAACATAGTGTTTCACATGCTGCTCCTTCAGCACCTGCTCACAAATCAATGTTAACATGCAGCTGGAACACTGTAAATATAGAAAGGCAGAAGAACACCTCAGTGTGATGTGGACCTCCAAGTAGATTCACAGATGGATTTGGGGTCATTATGAACCAACTCTCTAGAAGCAGCATGATTTCCTGCCCATGTGCTCCATGTTTTGTCCTTTCTCATGTTGTTGGGTATTAAAAGTACATTAACACTTTTTTTCTAAAGAATTATGAGGAGAATTTTCCTTCTTTTGAACAATATCTGTAGCTTTTTTTCCCTTCATCTCTTTCAAAGAGTTTAAAAACTGTTTCAATAAGGAATTAGGCAATATACATCCAGGTTACTAAAGTCAGTTGCAGAAATTAGGGTTTAAAAGAAAAGAAAAATATTGTTTTCTCTGTATCTAAAATCTTTGCAGATCTCAAAATGTCATTTCTTCTGGGAGTTTTTTTTTTTTACTCTGATGTCCATTTCACTCACTATCTAAAGAAAAACTTATCTCATATTGAAACATCCATATATAAACCTTTCTGTCTACTGCGTGCATGGACACAGTATTCCCTTTAGTGGAAGTGCTACACGTATTTAAAGAGATCAAAATCTGTTGTCACAGAAGTTTGTGAAAACTGTTGAAAGACTCAAAAATTCTTAATATGGTCCATTGTCAGGAAAGGTAGATTCCTGCGCATAATGAAAAAGAATTGCTACATAACATTTACTGTCATACATGTAATGCTGCAATACGCTTTCATCAAGACCTAAACTTTCTGCTAAAAGACTTTTAGTATAAATTATAAGTGACTAATTAAGTACATAGCGAATAAAATATTACTGAAAATGTAAAGGTGAATTTTAAATAATGCTCTTTTTCTTCAATGTAAACTTTAGCTAGACAGTTTCAACCACCACTTATTTTTTCGTGCTTTTGTTTGATAACTAGACCCCAGTAGAGCAGCATATGGGCATGCAGGAACTGAAATAGTTTGTCTTCAATATCTGGTAGACCTGTGCATGCCTGGAGCCCTCAAGAAAAGCCACAAGACTGTACAAACTGGCAACTGTGGGTTTGTCTGTTCTCTATTGATTCTATTTCTGGAAAAAAAAAAAAAAAAGAACTAATGAGTGAATCATGTGACTACTGAGCTGAGCAAGTACCCATCAGCAGATAAAGCTGCTGGCTGCTCTGAAACCTTTTGTAGCCTAGTTTTGGTTACTACTTCAAAACTTTTTGTTTGTTTGTTTGTTTGTTTGTTTGTTTGTTTGTTTGTTTTAACTTTGAGGCTAGAGAGTTGAAACCAGCCAACTAAGATTCTTAAAAACATTTTGGGATTTGTAAATACATTCTCTAGAATTGCTAACAAAATTAAATTTGTCATTCTGTAATTTTATTTAAATTTAAAGAGAACTTTTTGTGTCTGTATGGTACAGAGCATTCATGTTTCTCTAAGCAGAATTGTGTTGAACAAAAGACAATGGAGAGTGCTGTGCAGTTGCAGACGCACTGACAAAGGGGCAGAGTTGTGAGACTGATTTTCACAGGACCTTTGATTAATTTTAAGGTAATTTATGCACAATTTATTCCAATTGCAGGTTATAAATTCCACAGCACTCAGATTTGAAAATGTTTTTAGCAAGTGGTTATTTTCACTCAAAAATGAAATTCCGTTCATGTTATCTGCTCTGTTGATATATCACGGCAGATTCAGAATCACAGAACCACAGAATGTTTGGGGTTGGAACTCTGGAGATGTGCAATCCAACTCCCCTGCTCAACCAGGTTCACCAGACAAAGTTGCACAGGATCTGTTTTTAAATATCTACAGAAAAGGAGACTCCACAACCTCTCTGGCAGCCTGTTCCAGTGCTCAGTCACACTCAAAGTAAAGTTTTTCATCATATTCAGATGGAATGCAAATTTTAATTTAAGCAAAGTTCTTCCAATTAAAGAAAAAAAAATCAAAGAATTATTTCCAACAAGAATTCCATAACAATACATGCCTTACTCCAACATTTCCAGCTTTGGCTGAAGACTTTTTGTGTGTGCCACAAGTCCTTTCTTGCTTATTCAAAAACCTTTCTTAAATCCTTTGTCTTCCACCTTCTGCCTTAATTTTTCTCTCTTTATCCTTCTTACCCTTTTGGAAATTTTTAATTTGCTTTTTTGGCACGAGAGTCTTCAACATTCTTTTCTTTTTGTTTCTTCCCTTTCTGTAGTTTTAACCTGAGGTATTTTCTTTCCAATGAAAATGGTTTTGCTCTGATTTTTATTTTGGAAACTTGTTCCATGCCTAATGTCCCTTTGCTCCTTTCATCTACTTGTGCCAAGTAACTTCCTGCCAGGATTCCTAAAAGATCTAGAATTTAACCTCTGCAAGGCCTCTCATGAAGTTTTCTGACAATGCCACGAGGTTAAGCTCTGCTCTCCTTCAAACCGCCAGCAGCTTTTGATATAATTTGACATTCTTTAGGTTTCATGGCTGCTTCTTCCCATTCAGTCAAAAAACGTCATTGGTAGAGCTTTTTTCTCCATCTCACTGCCTGTGAGTATCACCACTGTGGCAGCACTCCCCTCCTTACACAAATTTAGTCACTCAGTGGATTCTGTGCTATGGGAGGAAATCAGTTTCGCCATGTCCACTGGATTCTCCTAATAATCCTTCTTTTCCATTTAAACCCCATTCAAGCCATTTGCTGTATATTTCAATCTAATTCAGTGGAGTTATGAAGTATTTTGAAAAATGCATCACTATAATAAAAACTCAGATCAGCAAGCATGCAATTCTTATTTATGCAAAACTGAGAGTAGAAGTGATAGATGATTTATCTAAAATAGATATAAAATATTCTTATAAATCAACATGATTTCTTTTATTATTATGAGTCCTCAAAATCCTATATCTTATGCCTCTAATTTTGCTGTGAAGGTGGTTCTGGTTCTAAGCAGATAATAAGTCAAAGGGCAAAATCTACCCATGTGCAAGCATAGAAAGAGGAAAAATAATATAAGAAGACAAAGACTGTACTGCCATTTACATATGTTTCAAACACCCCTGATTCTCTGCTACTCAGTTAAAAGAAAAAAATATTTTTACCTCTAAAACTTCTCTCTCACATGTACTGTCCTTAAGGCTGTCACTCAGCAGAAGGAAACACATATGTCTCAAGAGTACTTTTGTGCTTTTCACAATTTTATCAAGGGAAAATATGTTGCACGTTCTCCTGAATTTCCCAGATTTTCAAATGCAGTTTATTCTAGTTTCTTACAAACTTTCAAAGTTCCCTGTTTTTCCAGCTATGAATAATCACTTTCATAAGTGAAGGGACAGAGGGAAGGAAAAAAAAAAAAAAAAGAAATTGTTGATTGATAGAATAACAGGATTAAAGATGGATGGAAAAAATGTGTGACTTGTGAGGGTATATATTGGTGTGTGTTTCTGTACTCTAGAAATGTATAAAAATAGAAAAGACACCTACAATTCCCCTGCTTTGCATTTTCTTTAGCAATGACAAAAGGAGAAGAGCATTTCTGCACATTTAAATAAATTCTTATATTCTTCTAGCTAGCTGATCATGTCTATTATCAGAGAAGCTAGAATAAATTCAAAATCAAATGAAAAAGCTGACAATCTTTATTCTCTACCCAGATCATCTCGAAAAATGGGTGCTTTTTAAAAAAATATACATTCTACCACAAAACCTCAGTTTGCACATGCAAATATCCAGTTGAACATTTAATTTCCACAGAACCCTTTTGATGTTTCTATATTTGACATTACAGCTGCTGCTGGAAAGTCCTGTATTTAAAGTTTATAACAAACAAATATTATTGATTTGCTAGTTTTTCTAGAAGACACTAATGAGAACTATTGAGGGAAACAGCTATATATGCAGCAGTAGAGCAGTGCAGTCCAAGATAGTATAGTGGAAACTAATGTTGAAACTATAAGCAAAAAAATGCTTGTGATAGACTCAGTGTGTTAACACTGATAAGACAGGGAATCTGGGAAGAGCTGGGTCTCAGTCAAGGCAGGCGTGCGCTCCCTGGAAAGAAGAAAACAAAGATACTGCTTCCACAAAGGAGGGTGCCAAGAGGTCTCTTCCTTTCTTTCCTGCAGAAAACTAGATAATTCTGATTATCATTTAGGCTTGTCAGGAAATGAGTTTGCTGGTCAGGAGGATGTTTGCTGGTCTTTCCTCTCTTTTCCATAGTAAGAGTCGTTGTGGAGTAAGAATAAACTGCATTTTGCGGGATGATGGTGTCTAGAACAATGTAACTCTGCTGCTCATAATTCAAAACACTTTACATTAATTTCTAAATATGAAATTAATTTGTGAAAATGGAAAAAGAGAGAAAAAGATGCCTGTATTTCTAGTAGATAAACAGAATTAAAAATGAGATTTATTTCTGTTGCTAATATACAAAGAAGAAAATAGAAGGTGAGTTTTAAAAAAAAATCTGAGATGAGCTGTCTAAGATACAGCCTCATCTTCAAAATGTATTTTGTTCATACGGTATACTACATGATGCATTTCTCTTGACGATACTGAGTCCAGTTTAGCCATTATTGATTTTTTTTTTTTTCACAGGATTTGCAGGAGCCAGTTCAATCTTGTGAGCAGGACCCAAACATCTGATCTATGTAACTGCCAGAACTCTGCATGTGAATGAGTCATCTAAATGTACATTTTCAGTGGGACTGAAGTTTAACAGCTTTAACTTTTATACACCATGATGATGCAGAAAGATGTCAGTATATCTGTAAATCCATTAGATCCTATTTGGCTGTACTTTTTAGATCTCAGGAATTTGGCTAGGAAGTTATGCTAGCTGGGGAAGAATCACATCACCTATTCATTCTAGCCAAGGAGCTGATCCAAGTGCTTCCCCTTGTAAATTGGTTATATCTGTTGTATAAATCAGAGAGAGAGCCCAGCATCCCAGCATGGCACTTTGGGAAATCATTGCTTAGACTATAATCACATTCTAGGATGAATAGAAAAGCTTAAAACAATACAGAGATGGAAGCTGTTTTCAATCTGCTTTAGGGAAAAAAAGGAATCTGAATCCCACTTTGGCTCCTGTGCTACAGCAGAACTATGTAGCAAGCCTCAGGCTTCTCTCGTGCTTCAGCTATTTGGCTGATGTGATTTGTAAACTTAGGCACAATCAGTAAGATGATGACTGCTGAGTCTTATTTTAGATGGACAGTTTTCATGTTCAACATGTTTCTAAATGAAAACAATTTTTAATCCGTCCTTTAAAAATAGTACTGCACAGTATTGGCATCTGTTGTGTATAATGAGAATATATTTGTCAAGCATGTAAACTAACAAATGCTTTCAAATATTTGAACGTCCACAGATGACTAAAAAAAAAATCCTAGACCTTTTCAGTTATGTATTAGAGAATTTGGTGGCAGGGGGTTTGCATCACCATATTGTAATGGAGTTAAATAATTTCCACCGGTACAATACTGTCAAACTTCCAGAAGTAAAATATCTTATCAAAGGTCTTCAAGAGGAAAGAAAGTAGGTTATTTCAGTCCATCAAAAGAGGATTTAAACTGCATTGAAACCTTGAATTGCTTCACTGTCCTTTCTAAGAACCTGGAATAACCTCGTGCTGAACTTTGGGCTCTGGCCACCACTGTGTAAAGCATTAAAAAGCTTAGATCATTTTAATAATGGTATCTAAGAGCCTGATCACTGTAATGCTGCATCAAAGTGGTGGGATTACCTCAGCACAGTATCAAAGAGCTTATCAAAGAGCTTGGGCTTGAGCACACCAGCCGCACAACAGCTGCTATATTTTAAGCCACCTCTGACTACAAGTTCATTTCCAGTTTTTCTTTCCCTCAATATTTGTGAGAATTTTGTTGTGATACACAAAAAAATGTCCAAACCCATAACAAGGTGAATATGACAGCAATACCATGCTCTAGCAGTCACAGGAGTTTTAAAAAAAATATTTTCAGATGTGACACATTTAAAAAAAGTATAAAGTTATGATAAGAAGCGGAAAGACTATGTGATCTTCCTTTTATTCTCCTTCACTCCCCCACGTCCACATTTCTGCCATTCTATTGCCAGACATTTATGTCTCCATAAAAGACTCAAAGTCCTCTCCAAAGACTCAAAGTATCAGGAACAAGAGAGGACAGTAGAAATATTTATGTCAGAGATGCAATATTTGGAGGAATTCAGCGCCTAATAAGAACACTGTTTTTTTGGTGATCTTGTAGAGGCTGATAAATAACAAAGGCAGTAGCACAACAGGAGCAGTCTGCTAGCAAAGTCCAGACATGAAGATATTCAGCCAGCAGCAGAGAGGGAAAGCAACAGCTGGCATAAGCCATCATGCTATGTCTTGATCTTTGCCAGAGACAGGTGGTCAAAGCAACTCCACACCCTTCTCTCTGTACGATGTTTTGGAGCTGGACATACAAGTATCTGGGTCTGGAATGCAGCTTTAATATGTAGTTTTGCATCTTATTTTTGGAAATGTCAATTTCCATGCTGCTGGAGCCTCTCTGGCTTGCAGTGAGATGTTAAGATGTTAGTGATAGGATGCTCTCCACCTCCTGTGAGAGGGTGTCTTCTAGCAGCTGGCCAAAGAGCAATGTGGATATCTTGGAGTTTGCTCACTTTATCAGCCTCAAAGGAGTACAGGAATTGCAGCTGCTGGCAGAGGGTAGAGAGCATAGGATTGTATTGGGAGACAAATGCAGTCTGGGTGGATAGAGTGAGTGGGAGCCTTAGGATTCCTCCTCCTTATGACTCTATTTGTGTCTGTCACTGTCCTGCCTTCTGCGTGTCACATTAACCTTCCCCAGTTAGTATGCACACACGTCTGTGTATGTCATAAGAAAAATCACCATCCTCAACTGACAGGTTGTGTGAGGCATGCTTCCAGCCTCTGCTCACCAACTTGGTGTACATGGACTTTGCACTTCCACTCTGTTACTGTCAAGTTTTAAAGCTGAAATGCCCACTTTGGACAGAATCACCGGGGTGATGAGAGAAATTCAGGCTTGTGTTTTCAATAAACCAGACCCAAAAGCTGCTATAAATGCATGTGTCAAAGGCATGGGGATTCACTTTCCCAATGAACAGGGATCAACTCTTCTCCAAAGGCCATAAAAAGACAGGCTCTTCTGGACATACTGCCCAGAACTGGTTCTGTGCAGGTGTGCATAGTGTATCACTCAACAGGAATCACTGCCATTAACAAATGAGGGACAACAGATTTTTACTGACTTTAGTAAGGTTGTGTAACTCACCAACATGAGAAAAACACAGAACCACGTGAGGTGCTCCACACGTGAGCAGCACATGGCAGGCTGCTGCCTAAAGGATTTTATCAGACTGTTTTCCATCTCAATGTAGAGCAAAAGGCTGGGGTGAAAATCCTGTCTTCACTGCAATGAGTAGAAATTTTAACACTTACAGTACTTGCACTAGGCTTTGTTAAAAAATTGCTTAATAAAGGTCAATGAAACAGGATATGAGTACAGAAAAGATACAGCTGAAGGGTCAAAAAAATAGTATGCGTTCTCCACTTGGCTTTGGTGGATTTGTCTTCACTGGTATTTGACAAAAAAAAAGCATAATAATGTAAGAGAATAATATATGCAAACCCATAAAGTTGAATTCATAGGTTTTAAAAGCCAGGTTTTGGATAAAACCCTCAGCTGCTTTAGTACATTTAGTAAATGGAAATTTGTTCTTTTCTCAATGTTTCTAACAATATAAAGTTTTACTGAAATGTATGCCTGGTTGTACTAAAGCATTTAATTTTTTAAGATGAAAATCTAGTGCTTGAAACAGATTAGGCTAATACTTGTCTAGGTATTCAGAGATACATAGATGGATAGATTATATAGAGAATTATTTTTAGACAGACACAGAAACCTTTTTAAAGGTGTCAAGAACTCATTTCTGGCTTTCCATTTTCATAGATGAAGAAAAAGGCACAACTGTTGCATGTAGTTAAGATGAACAGTAAACTCACAAATATAATTGAGGTATGCTAGATAATAGTGTCTAGATTGCTTGCCAAACCACAAAAATATTAGCAGAAATAACCACTATCTATTTTTATGTGTTTTAATGATGTATTATTAGTCATTACACTAAATTTTATTGTAAAAAAATACTAGAATGACCATATAGAAATCAGATTTGGTGTCAGAAACACAGCATCTATTCAGGCCTTATGGAATTGTCATTTAAAAAGTCTATCAATCAGTTTCAGTACTTGTGAAAGGATCTTCTTCATGCCTCAGTGAAGGTATCTGTGCAGGTGAGCCCATGAAGTTGAACACAATTACCCTAGACCAGCACAAATATCAGGGTTCTTGGAAGAAGGCATTACTTGGTATCTGAGTTGCATGTGGAAGACATCTAATTGAGTGCTTGAGACAGATGGACTTGACCCAGCTCCTCTAGAAGATATACAGCTGGTTTAGTGTTGTGTTCTGTCAGAAACGATCAGTCACACTGAACTTCCATAACAGTCTGGGTCCTTTGTAGAAGTGTGTGTAACTCTTTCTCTAGATATACCAACTGTCAAATCATGTGAACATTAGGAAGGTTTTTTTTTTTTTTTTTTTTTTTCTTCTGAGATTTCCAAAGGACTATCAGTGATCAACCATATTTGGAAGGCATGTATCTTCAAATATGGAAAACAAAACTCAACAAGTGTCGAAACCATTAACTGGTAAGACAAAATTAAATCTTACTCGCTTTGTGACACAATTATCTGATTGGTACTCGTTCTGTAAAGTAAAATATGCATGCAAGGAAGAAAAAAAAATAGTGTAAAACAGTATCTACAGATTAGGTAGTATCTAAATATTTTATATGAATTCTTAGGGAGATACTAAATGCTCACAGTATGCAATGACATATATTCATTCAGCTCCAGTTGTGACTTGTCACAAGGAAAGTGGGGAAAATGATTCTCTGCTCTCATTTCCACAACTCTCAAAGAGCAACCATCTGCATCTCCACTGAAACCAAAACCTCTTCTGTTTCCATGGAATTTGATGCTTAAAGCAGGAGAAAGAAGCAGAGAAAATACTTAACAAAAAATAAGCCAAGACCTTCAAACGGCTGTACTTTAACACAGACCAAAAGATGCAAAATGTTAATTTATGGTTAATTCCACTAGACATTTTCCAATACTATGACACTGTTTCAGGAGCCAAGACTGGCTTCACTTTATTGGGAATGTCCACAGGAAACATCTGCAAAGATTAATTCTCAAGACGGTTGGAGCCTGCTGGAGATAAGGCATTTGTTTCATATTGTTTCTGGTTAAGGACAGAGATGATAGCTTTCCCTCACTGCTGACAACAATAGGAATGAGGACTCTAACAAGGATATATAACAATGAGGATTTTAGCCAGGGATGTGGTTTCATTTCCCAACTTTTTTAGGGCCTGTTGAGATGGATGTGATACAAGAGTGGTGGGACAAGAGTTCTCCAGTAGATAGAGTATTATGCTATTCAGTCTCTTGGAATATATATATAAAAAAGATCCATTTCTGCTTTTTCAGCTTTAATAGTATTTTTTCACTTTAGGCTGAATTCCGTTTTCTTTCAAACTGGGAAAATCTGAAGTGATTTCAGTGAAAACTGCATAAAAGCAAAATAAAAAACAGACATGTCAAACGCAGGTGACTTTAGAAGCTGGCCCATTATTAAGAGGAACCAAGACTCAAAGGAGTAGTTCAGGAAATTAAAACAGCAAAGTAGCAATCACTGCTCCTGACCATTTCACAAGGAAGTAACCAAGTATTTCACAATGTTTTGTGCAACAGAAGTGTTAAAATACAGCTTTCAGATAAAGATTTTTTTAAATCCTTTTAAAATGCTTACAAAGCCAATGCTTCTAAAACTGTCTCTTTCATCTTGTTTTTGGTGGATTCTACTCTCAGATGGAGTGCTGCTCTTCCTTCTACCATAGCAGCCAGTCCATGAGTGTTACTGTATAACAACAACAAGATGACCAAGTTGACTTGTAGGTCTTTGAACCACTATTTATGCTGCACTAACATCTGGAAAACTTTTGCCATCCAAATAAAGTGAATGTTCTCCAAAGTCATTCGTTTTTTCAGATGAATAGCAGGATCACAGGTACCAGCTGGCCTGAAAAAGAAGTGTTACCTGATTTACTGGTGAGAGGTGTCCTTGTTTGGATTAAGGGACCAAGTAGCTAGAAGACCTTAAAGCCAGAGTTTTACAGAGCAAACTTGAAACTGGGGAATAGCCAGGTCATTTAACAGGTAGAGAGCCAAATGTCACCAAAATTACTGTGTTGCTTAAAATGAGTTAAGAGTTCATGCTTTGCACCAAGGACTCAGCCTAAATGCATTATTTAGCCACCTGTGTATGGAAAGCAGTTCAGATAAAATTGATCCTTACTGAGTTCTTCTGCTACTGAACAATAGCAGTGTTTGGGAGGTTTGGAGACGCCACAGCATAACAAGAGTTTTATCTGAAGCTTTTGGTGCTGTACAAAGAAGTTCAAGAATATAATGTAATCAGTGCCTTCCTCAAATGATAGAAAAGCACTAGGTTACTTTAGTAATTGAAAGTATTATTTATTGAAATATATAAGAGAAGTAAGGGTAGTTACCATGTTTGATTGTCTCCTACTTTTTCTAATAGAACCCTAACTCATAAATGATCTTTATAAACAGGGAACTTAAGTGCAACACTTCCATAATTCATGACTTTAAAAGGAAAAGGAAACAATTTTTCAAGACTATAAAAATATATATACTATAGCTTTTATATAGCAATAGATCTTTAGATATAAAAGGGAATAGAAGACAGGATTAGCCAACAATAATATTTTGATTAATGAAACAGTAACTGGGAAAGTGAATTTTCTTCCCCTCCCACTCTCCATATTGAGTTTACAGCCTATGCCATTTTTCCATGTGTTTCTTTTCTTCCTAATACAGTTGTTACCTGACTCACTTTAGAGATGAGTTGGTGAAGGGCTGAAAAGTTTGGGACACTGAAATATCTCACATCCAATCTTTTAAATATTACTTAAATATTATTTTTATATGTAACATATATTTAATTCTAATTTAATGAATACTCTCTTTAAAAATGAATATAACTTTCTGTATAGTGTTGTACATTCAAGAATTAAAGCTAGGCTACACTGAAGTATCACTTGATCTTTTAAAATATTTCCCCTTGACTGTTAACTGATGGATCAGTGTATAAATAGCTCTTTCTTTTCCCCAGTGGTCATCTGGAGGAGCTCACAATGCTCAAAGATTGCTATTCCTACAACTTGATCAATCCTGCTTTAGGAGAAAAAACTTATTGAATAAACAAAACCCAAAGAATATTACTAGGATGCATTTTTTACACTCCTTTACCTGGCAAAATGAAATAAAAATTCTACAGAATGAGAATAGTCACACTTTGAACTTAATTTATATGACTCTGAATAAATTTTGCTGATGTGAAATACATTGTAGATACTCATTCTTAGCAATCCAGTATTAAAATATTTGTGATATTATAATTTTATAAGGTGTAATCTCCTAGTCACACATTTTTTAACAATACCTGCACAATACCTAGATTTGTGTTAATACTTTGCCTGCCAGTGTATATGCACTAAAGTCCTTGAACTTAAGCTAATGAAAAAGGTAGAGGAAGTATAGTATCTAAATAATTTATAATAAATATCATACCTTTTCTAATTATGTTACTTTTAGTTGCATTTTTTGCAGGTAGGTGAGGAACATCTTTAGGATAGACTCCTGTAGAGCTCTAGTAACAACCTGCATCCTCCCAAAAATCTTGGACTGTATAGTCACAAGAAAACAAGTTTGGGCAGAATACGAAGGTTATTAACACAGAGAAACTGAATGACTTGAAAGCCACTCACCACTCTTTGGGTAGATGTGGGGAGTAGAAGGGGAAATAAACTCCCATTGGAAAAGTCATCCACATAATTCCAGAACAGGGAAAGACTGGCAGGTGCTCTGGGAGAGATACCTCAGTCACTCTGGTGTGTGACCTGGACCCTTTTTGCTGTTTCTCCCTGGCCCACTGAGTCACCTTTCAATGGCCAGCGAAACTGCTCCAGCACAGCATGAGAAGCACATTTTCCCCTCCTACCACAAACTTACTATAATCTGACAGTTCAGCAACCCTCGTGAGGTATATGGTTTGGAAACCTTGGAGGCCAAGAAATTAATTGAATCTAGGTCTCCCATATGTTGAGTGAGGGCTTGAATCACAGAGCTATTGTGTGATTGAGAACCTACCAGCTCCTCTGTTACTTGTATTTCTCAAGCAATTAACTGCTCTTCTGCTGTGTTTTATTTTTTTCTTGTTTTTGGTTGTTGCTGGGTTTAGTTAGTTAGTTAGTTAGTTAGTTTGTTTGTTTGTTTGTTTGTTTGTTTTTTAAAGAAAAGACATCATTATATCTCTCCTGGAAAAGATTTAGATGGTAACAAAAGAAACAATTAACAGTTAGCTCTAAAGACTCCTAAGTCCCAAGATAGAATGTTTTGAGGATATCCCTTTATTCTTTCCCTTCTTAAGTACTCTTAATCTTTGTCACTTTTCAGCCTTTTCTACCTGTCAGATGTTCCAAACAAGGAGCTACCACCTTATTCAGACAGGAGGATTCTGGTGCAGGTGCTTAAGGACTAGACAAAAGACTTAAACCAAAGTAGTTGTTTCTTTCTGCAGGGTTCAGTTTCTTTGAAAGGTGATTTTGTTTTATATATCAAAATATGTATCAAATATATACTATATATAGATAACTGAAAAAACCCTGCAAACAGGTATACCACGAAGGCATCTGAATTATTATGCTGCTTAAGCTTCATAATAATTTTTGCTTGGGACAGATAAGGATAAGCCAAATATTCTTGTATGAATGTGAATGCTGTTAGCTGTGAGGTTCCTAGTCTCCTCCCTTACCAAAAGATTTTTATGTTTTCTGTTTAAATCAAATATCTCTATATTTGAATATATGTGGCATTGGGTGTTATGTAGAAAGTTTTGTTCTCTGACATCTTGTTTACTGCAAAACTTCACAATATTCTACCTGAAAACAGAATAGAAACTGTTGTCATCTGCCTGCTTTGCTTTCAAGCATGTAAATTTTCAGGTTAAACACTAGCCACATCTTCTGAGCAAAACCAAAAGAACTCTTCAGCAAGTTTCTATCTATTTACTTTTGACATTGATAGCTGAGCTGAGACTGAAAAACTTCAAACTATGCGACATGGGTAAATTCAAGAGGTTAAACTTGTCTAGACTGCTTATAAATAAACACAGCTAAACAAGTATTGCAATTTCTTAGTATTTTTAGTGGCTGTGTTATTCCTTTCACTGAAGAACATAGAAATATTTTTTTAATTTTTCAATTTACTATGAGTTTGAAAGGAAGATTTTATTTTCCAGGTTGTAGTACTGGGAAAACTTTCATGGCTGACCTAGAAAAAAAGAGTTGTAATGGACATAACCACACACGTGAACCTAAAAACTCCAAGCACTTTTTTCTGAATATGTGGTTTTAAATGCATATTATAGATTTCCAAATGAAAGCTTAAGCTGCTTAGAAACTGAGGAATGATCAATCAGACACTTAGCCAGATTTGTGAAAGAGCTATCAGACTCTAAGTCTTAAGTCTGCTTTTCTGTCTAAATCCACTCTTAATGGAATTAATACATTTAGAGAAAATTTTCCAAATTATCTCAATCTGGACATAACTTTTCAGTATGTATTTTGAAGAGAGAAAATGATTTAACTAGTATTTTTAATACTAATGTTTTTGGGCCAGCAATCTTGGTCCTCCATGTTGGGCCCAACATTCCTTTCTCCCACAAGGACCGTAAGTATTTCAAGAAAATCCATTTAGAAAGTTTTCAATAAACTTTAATGAAATTTTGAGGCCAGCCTAGTCTAAGGAAAAAAAACCATTACACTGGCAACTAGCAGGCCTTAATTCTGCTCCCAGCCTTTCTACAAATCTACTGGGCTGCTTGGACAAGTTATCTATCACTTTCTTTGTCTACCCTTTGCAAGGATTTTTGCTTATTCAATGTTAATCTAGGCATCCCAGAATATTTTCTATTCTATGAGTCCTAAAAAAAGAGGTTTACTTTTAACTTGACCTGCCATGTGCTGATTTAGTACAATTCATATTAATAACTATTAATGGTCAATTAGGCTTTTGAACACTAGCATATTTAAATCTTCTAATAGGAATTTATGCATTTTTCCCATCTCTATATGCTTGGGAAGAGGCATATTTTTCCAGTTTTAACAGTATTTTTTGTGAAAAGATTTATGTCCATGTGTCTCAGTTTAGAGACAAATTTAGGAGAAAACACTTTGGAATGAGTGTTTCCTTTAAAGATAAAGGGCTTTAGAAATCCTTTTTCTGCCAATGAGAAAAATTACTACCAGGGAGTAAAAGTGAAATCAAACTGGTTTATTTATAAAAAAGTGCTCACAGGTCACAAGAAAAACAATAACTGAATATAAGATATGGAACTTTCAGAACCTTACCCCACACAACCCCACAGCAGAACAAAAAAAAAAAAAACCCAAAATGCCAAGGGGAAAAATAATGGGCTGTCTGTGTGGCAAAGTGGGGACAAAATGGCAGCTGGCTTTTGTCTCAGGGAAGGGAAAAATGCTCACACAGCAGCTCGGACAAAACAGATGGGAACCTGTTGACTTCTGACATTGGTCTCCTCCTCAAAGAAGTAGAAGCAGATGGACTTTTGTGTCCTCTCTCCTGTTGCTTCAACTTCTCCCGAGGTCTCACGCTGGCTGGAGTGGCTCCTGTGGCTCCTGCAGGTCTCACAGATTGTGTGATCTCGGTCCAAAACCAATCTGGACAGTTCAAGTTAAAAAAACACAAAAAGTGCCGAAAGACTTCTGCTGTTGTCTCTCCAGGTCAGGGAAAGGAAAGGGAAAAAAAACCCAAAAAACAAAAAAACCCGTGAAACTTCTTACTTAAGGTAGCAAACCCCCTAGTTAGTTAAGCAACAAAGTCATGTCTGGTCTGCACTGTGCTCAGCATGCTTGGAGTCAGTCTTCAAACAAAGCCTGAACAGGAGTCCCCAAGGCTCTTGCCCCTCCCCGGCACCCACCTTAAAATTACAGCAGTGATTTATGGGCATAGAATGGATAATTAGGGAAGAGAGTTTCATCATAAAATCACTCCAAGAAAGCAGGTTTGAAAATCTGACATCGAGAGCTCATGTCATCTTCCTAAATATGGTTATATCTGATGGGTATTTGGTGCATTATAATGTCTTGGTCATTAATCAGAATATGTAGCATATCTCTGAGGGTTTGGGGAAGCTTTGAGTATCAGTTATGTCCAATATTTCTATTTTCTGCCTTTACAAATATATATTTATACTTTACAAATAAATTTTAAATCAAGACTGAAAGATAAAAATCACTAGACTACTAATTTTCTGAGTATGTTTGCGTCTTCATGGTTTATCCAAAAGAAAAATTGGAATCAACAAGTTGTAAGGAGTCTAACTTTCAAAACCCTTTACTGAATTAGAGGAAAGTAAGATGTCTACCTTTCAAAACCTTTTACTGAGTTAGAGGTAAGAAATGTTTGACTCACAGTGAAATATGATTTATAAATTGGGTAATATTTCTTGCGTGAATAACAATCATTAAAAGCTTTGAAGATGGACTTATTCAAGGGAGAATTTATGACATGAAAAACCAGAATGAAGCACCAGATGATAGTTGAAAGCATGAGATACAGTAGAAGTATAAAAAACGAGATTTTCATAAATAGGAAGAGATCTCTTTTGCAATAAAATATTATTTCTTTTGTCCACCAGATAAACTAAAAGCACTTCAGAGTATTTTTATGGATAATTTTTTCCTCTTTTTTTTTTTGCTCCTTTACAATCTAGGAAATGTTTTCATAGCAGCTGTGGATAAACAACAGGTCAAGATGCAAGATACATTTGTAAGAATAAATTTAGTAGTATCTTGAAATCAGTTATCCTAGCTTTAAGGGTATGCAAAAATGTGCAACAGAGACAAGAAAATGGCACAATATTTTCTGTTGATGTATTGATTTCAAACTTCTATCTGTACTTCTAAAATGTGAAGGCATGAACACAACATGCTTTCCACTTGGTGGTTTGAGGGTTTCATTCTTCAACAAGACAAATGCTGAAAGAGACAACTAGCAAATAAGGAAGGAAAAGGAATCAAATTTGAGAGCCACAATAAAATTCTAATATTACAGTAATAGAATATTGTGATATGGTTTCATGCTAATTATGATGAAAGTGAGTAGAGAAGCTCAAAATCTTAAAAAAAAAATTCAAAAGTTACAGCCAGAAACAGTTTTTGGATGGCCACTATATTTTGTAATCAACTTAGGCTGTGATATGGGGTCTTAAAAAATGTTAGGTAAAATATTTGACTATTTGTCTTTGCCCAGTTGACATTGTTTCTCCTTGAAGTACATGGAATTAAGCTGGAACATCTCTCTTCAGCAACAGGTGCACACTGTTCCAGTCTTGATACAGTTCTGTTCCCATCCTTTCAAAAATTACCAGTAGCCCACATGGCAAAAAACCCCCTCCTTTTCTTGTCATCCTTTCCCCATTTTCTTCTTGCCTCAACAATTTATAGTAGTTTTTGTTATACCTCAAAGTATGACTTCAATGTAATCTTTAACGTGAGCCCTTTACAGTTAAAAAACTTAACATAGGCATGGGAAATTAAACTCTCAGATGCTCTATGCATTGCCTTTTACACAAGATAAATATAAAATGATGTGATCCAATAACGAGTAACTGATCCCAGTGGCTGCAGTACAGTCATGCCTTTCCTTTCTATAATATATGCAAGAAACCTTTAAAATCTTTGGCACCAGTGGCTTACAGACATAACTGGTGCTTCCAGAAATGAAAGAATTCCTAATAAATCTGTGGACATTGCATTTACCACAATAGCAGGTTTCTTCACATGCATGTTATAGACCAAGAGATTAAGCTTTTATTGGACATCTATAAACCCACTGGTGGAACAGGATCATCAGACAATAAGAGAGCAAACTGAAATGTAACCTTTGAAAAGCCACAGAGGAGTATTTTTGTTTAGGGATAACTCTTTTTCCACTTTCCAAACATAATTTTGATAAAGAATTCAAGGAGTGCAAAAATGTCATCTCTAATGACATGGCCATATGTTTGCTACCTTCCAAAACTAACAGTACCTGCAGAGAATCTTAATTTCCTCCTAGGTCTGCTTTGCTTTCCTGACTGAAATAAAAACATACAATTAAAATGGGAAGGTGGTTCTTGGTTTGTTTTTGGTGCTTGGTTTTTTTTTTTTTTCACTCTACTTTTACCATTTTATAATCTTTTTGTGGATTAACGCTAAGTCTAGCACGCAAAAGTATCTTTTCACAGGATGTAATCTGCTTAAACATTAGAGTTTTTGCCTATGGCAAGGGTTGAAAAGATAGTGCTGCCTTCCTCAGGCTCTCACATCTGGCTTGAGCTCATGGTAAAAAAAAAAACAAAAACAGAAGAAAAAAAATCCCAGATGACTGGCCACCTTATTTTATTATTAAATATCACACACACAGACCCCAGCTCATCCGAGAACTCCACAGATTTGTAAGACTGCCTCTGAGAGCTACACATTCAAGCAATTTATGCCAAGAATTAAAATATGAGTTTCAGAGTAACAATTTCAAACTTCATTTTATAAATGATGATTATATTTTAATTCTGGGCAGTAATGGACAAATGCTCATGATGCAGCTGTATTCAACTTAATTTGGAGGTAAACCAAGTGAGCATCTGACCCTATGTTTCTAGCACAGATATCACATCACCTACATTATAAAAATATTCATTGTTATTGAAGATCTTCAATGGAGTATTAACAGTTTAATAAGTTTAGAGTTTCAGGCCTGATTTCGACAACTGTGCCTTCTTCACTAACTTCTTACAGCAGAGGCAAACGTTACCCCTGGAGCTGCTTGTCTGTAAGAGACAGATAGCAGGTGAAACCCCAACTCCTTTAGCTTGGGCAGATCCATCACAGAGGTCACCACAGTCCCTTTGACTTGGAACCTCTGTTAGGCAGAGGTACACAGTGGCACCAGGATGGACCTGCAGTCCCATGTCCCCCCCACTATGAAAGTGTCCTTCAGTAACCAAATTATACAACAGCCATGAATAGAAACTTGTCACTGCAATCCTCCTATGGTGCTACTGAGTCACCTGGAGACCACAAAGTGCAAAGCCCTGTTTTAATGACAAATACCAGACATAAAATTTAGGCTCCTCTGGCTGCCTGTGGTTCCTGTTCTAGCTGCTGAATAAAGGTCTCTATCTTCAAAAGGTCTGGTTGACCTGCTGATTTGAAACCACTTCCCAGAAGCAGTTAACAGTGGACCCCTAGACAAGATCAAATATGGTTCCTGTCTGCATGCAAAAAGGCCTTTTGAGGAGGTAGAAACACAAGTAACTCTCCCTGGGAAAGCACAGCCTGAAAGCATTCAGGCTGCCCATCTCTGGCAGTAAATGATTTAGGGCCTGATCCAGCACCCTTCAAGACCCTTCAAGAGTGAGCAATTCCAGAGAATGCTACCCTGGCCCTGTGGTATCACTGACTTTGTGGTTTTATTGAAAACTTGTCTTCCAGTCCTATTAATTTACTAGGCTCTTTTCAATAGAACTATCAGAGGACTTAATTTTTAAAAAATTTTCCATAAGTGCTGCAAATTCCAGGTCTTCTCTTTTGTAGATCCAATCCCCTCTCTGAACTTGTATCTTGGGAAAACTGCATGGCTGTAGCAGATATGAATACAGGATTTCAGTAGCATTAACGTGTCTAAAGGCTTCTTAAAAAAAAAAATATATATATTTTAACTGATATGCAATTTTCCCCAGTGTGCATCAATATAACTCTCCTTTAATGGGATGAATCTTCAGTTAGTTATGTTAATTCAGAGTAAAGTACAGGTAGAATAGGAATTAAGTGTCTTTTCTTTTTATTGAAATTTTTTCCTAAATACATTGCGTTAAATTTTGCTCTTTTAAAAACTACATGAAAAATACAGAAAATAACCTCAAAATAGTAGGAAATTGAAAAAAAATGTAACAACTTTGGCTGAAAAGTAACCCACAGCAAAAAAAAAAAAAAAAAAAAAAAAAAAAAAAAAAAAAAAAAAAAAAGACTCTTTTGCCTCTGCATTAATCAGAGGTCACAGGCAATGAGAATGTCTGTGATATCAACATGAATTTTCCGTTTATCTGACAAAAAATGAAAACCCAAAGCCTAATTATCTGTATGTGCATATGAAAAATCTTTTATCTTTTTGTGGCAATTTTGTCTGTTCCCTTAATAACATCTTTGAATATTGGAATGAATTCCCAATAAAAGCATTTAAATTTATGTAGATTTTAAACTAAATGTTTACCATGACTGGCTTTGTGACAGTGCCCCAGCAAACCTCAAGTCTGAATATTTGGTGAAACTGACTTCTGAGGAAATATTTTACAGCTTACCTCCAGGTGAAGGGTGTCAAAGCATAAATAAACATTGATGCATACACTATGACCACTAACCACTTCTAAAGTTGTCGTCAAACCACTGACCTGTTTTAATTTCAAATGCTGTATTTATTTTTATTTCATGGTATTTATATTTATGGAATGATATAAATATCATACTCTGAAATTAATATTAAAAATTAAATTATGCAAGGAATAATTTTTTCCCCCAAAGTATCTGAATAATTTCTTGTAGCTATAAAAGCACCTATAGTCTCTACTCAACTTTAGACCTAAAGTGGACCATGAATGAAAGCATGGTCTTACGAATGTGCATGCAGATCAGGAGGTTACTAATGAGCTGCTGTGATTGCCTCCTTTCATCATGGGAGTGTTGGACTAATACTGACATGAGAATTGTGAAAGAGGGACAGTGTCACTTCTTTTAAGACCTAGGTACACTAAACCTTTCAGAATATACAGCTGTTTTAGTGTGGTAGTAAGAGACTTCCTCCAGTAAAAGAATGAGGTCAGACAGTGGAAAGAAAGCTGAAGTGGTTTTGGAGGTTTATTCCCATTGTCTTGCTGTAGCCCTCCTTTCCAACCACTGGAAATATCTTTTGGCAGCACTTGTTTCTGGACTCTAAGCTTCCTTGGAACATGGATCCATTTCTCACAAACTATAGATCTTTCTGTCCAATGTGCTAGATAGAAGATTATGATCCACCTATACACAGTGGAAATTTAAGCAGGCAGAAAATCACAGAATACTCTTAGTTGGAAGGGACCAACATGGATCATTGAGTCCAACTCTTAAGTGAATGACAAATGGATCAAACCAGCACACCTGGAATAACTTGTAACATGGTCTAACCAACCATGGTCAAATGATAGACATATTGAAATCAGAAGGAAAACAAAGGAAACAGTCTGGCCACTAGGTTTCTTTTCCATATTTCATGTTTCTTGTATATCTCATCATAGAGTCATGGTATCACTGAATCACAGAATCATAGAACGGCTTGTGTTGGAAGGGACCTAAAAGTCTATCTAGTTTCGAACCCCATATCATGGACAGGGATGCCACCCTCTAGATCAGGTTGCTGAGAGTCCCAGATTTTAGCTAGTTTCCACAGGATTTATTTGTAATTAATTTTCATCCTGGTCCATGAAGACAGTACTTGTGGATCACAACCTGACTGGCTTAGTGGTTTCTTTGGTTACAAAAGTAGAAGGAAGAATCACATTTGCCTGCTTCCTGTTCTTGAGGTATATCACTTCCAGCAATGAAGGCCTTAAAATGTAAAAGAAGAAAAAGTTAATAACAGAAGCTGAAAAATATGAAAACAGGATCCTCGACCCATCAAGACCATTTGGTATTTTATCATCACAAGAGAGTAGTAGAGAAATGAAAATATATAGATAAATAGGGTAAAATTTTAAGAATTGTGGGCCAAGTAGTGACATGAAATCTAATGGAAAGTATTAGGCCACAATTCTTATGTGAGCCACTGTCAGCTCCTCTAAGAATCAGTTTAACATATCACATTTATTCTTTTTTCTTAGGAAGACTTCAGCTGACAATTCTCCTGGCCCTGAGGGTTAGGATGCTTGAGCTCTCTTGGACCAACAATAAAATTAATTCCATAGCTAAGGGTACTCTGCTGAAAATTCCTCTCCTTGCTCCTACAGAATAGGTAACAGTCACAAGACATTCCTT
The DNA here is from genome assembly GCA_032173965.1 of Sitta carolinensis. Classification (NCBI taxonomy): domain Eukaryota; kingdom Metazoa; phylum Chordata; class Aves; order Passeriformes; family Sittidae; genus Sitta; species Sitta carolinensis. The sequence goes on along the minus strand of CM063313.1, from coordinate 66,562,614 downwards.
ACCAAAAGAACTACTGTTTTGTGGGATGGGTAGAGAGAATTTTTGGAAGGGTAGCCGAAATCTCAAGTCATCTAGGGATAGACAATTGAGTGGAGTACCTCCCAGTGTTTGTCATAAGTTATTTTGCTGGTAGTTTTTCAGTATTGCCATAAATCTAATTTTTATATATGCACCCTCTTAGGTGCTCTATTTCCATATTTCTCCTTCCACAGAAGCAAATAAGCAAACAAACTTCCTGAGTGTTTATTTCAGCTTGTCACTCTTTCCTAAGGAAAGTCAGACCTTGAAGCAAAGAGATAAAGAACAGATCAAAAATACTTTACCTGGGGAGTTTTCATGGAGTAAGTGAAAGCTGACAACGCCTAGAGCTATTGGGAAGTCTGCATGTTTTTGATCTTGGGTTGCTACAGCTGGGTCAGCCAAAATTCAATCTGTCTAGTGTGAAGTTAGTTTCAACAGCAAGATTTGATTTTTAAAAAAATATGTTTAATTCTATTTCCTTGACAATCTCACAATGTACGGACAATCCAGATATCTAAAACCACTAAAACTTGGACAAATTCCAGTAGTGTAATGGACAATGAAGCTGATAATTGCAGAGACATTTTGCAATCTCAGACATGAATGGAACTGCTTAAAGAACTTTTTTAGCTTAATTTATATTTCTTTGAGACAAAGTTGTGTAAGAGACACACAACCTATTGAATATTAGGTAAAATGTTGCTCCTTTACTGCACTAGAGAAATCAATGGGGATTCTGGGAAACTCTTTAGGAGATGTTATTTCTGCAGATCACTTTCTTCTAATGATTATTTTGAGATTGTTCAACTTACAACCTTTTTCTCATCACCCAGGTTTAAATGATTACAGCTTTCATTAAAATGCTGGACTATGACACAATGTGTAAAGAGATAAGAATTCCAAAATAAATAGATTTAGAAGTCTCAGTCTTCTATAGGAGGAATAAAAGGATGAAATGTAATGAAATTTGGAGTGGATTATATTTACTTATTTGCAATTGAGGAATCCATTTGGGATCTCTTTATGGATAGACTCTTCAAACTCCTGTATGTTTAGCTCATCGGATCTGCTTACATTAGGAGGAACAATAATGGACAAATGTGTGTTCTAAATACAAAACAATATAGCATAAACAAGCCAAGTATACCTAAACAGTTAGGCTGTGCATTGTTTTGCAGTACTGTTGATGGAGAAACACTGATAATAGCATGTAATCTGAGGCAGGATCATCTTTTCAGAGATTATGGAGTATTGGGATCCTTCACTCTACATATAGAACCATGATACCTAACGTGCCACTTTTTAATATATTTCTTTTCATGGGATTATGATATAGAGGAATCTTCTCCTTTTATGGATCAGAGAATTATTTAGGTTAGAAAAGACCTCGGCCATCACCGAGTCCAAACTGGTTGATTACCACCTTCTCTGTTGTAATTTATGTTTGTCTTAGTTTAATTCAGTTGTTGTTATTTGATGTTAAATGGTTTGTTCCCTTGTTTCCCCTATGTGTATTCCCAAATTGGTTTATTCCCAAAGTTGTGTCCTCCCCATTTCCCTCTATGGCTTTTCCCTGCCTATGTTCCAGTTCCTTCCCTGTCAATCCCGGTTACCCAACCCCTCGTTCCACCTCTGTTCCAGCTCCTTCTCTGTCAATCCTCCCCAGAACCAATCCGTGACCCCTTCCCTCCTCCCACTTACCCTGATTCATCCCAAGACCCGTGACCCAACCCTTCAACTCCACCCCAGTTTAACCCCATTGGATGATGTGTTGTACCCACCCCTTGTTTTGTACCTGTATAAAGTCCTGTGCACAGAGCTGCGCGGGGCTCTCTTCGTGTCTGTCCCCTTTGACCCTAATAAATCATCCCGGTTGGAACTTCAGCCTTGTAGATCCTCTCTCTTTCTTCTTCACCTGAGCCCTGGATGCAGTGAGACTGTCCATGCTTAGGAATCTTTGCTCCTAAGGTTCAGCTGAGAGCACAAACCCCCCATCTCAGCTGTTCCCCACACCTGGCTCGGTGCCGGTGTGCCGTGAGCTAGCCTGGGTTCCAGTCAACTGTGTCACTTGTCAATTAGAACATGGCACAAAGTGATACTAGCGGTCTTTAACTGAACACCTGCAGGGATGGTGATTCAACCACCTCCCTGGGCAGCCCATTCCAATGCTTGACAAACGTTTTAGTGAAGAAATTTTTCCTGTGTCCAACCTGAATCTTCTCTGACACAGCCTGAGGCCATGGCCCACAAGGATCATCAAGTCCAACTCCTGCACAGGACACCCAAGAGTCCCACCATAGATCTGAGCATTGTCCATGTTTCTTGACCTATTTTAAGCTTGATGTTCTGACTACTTCCCTGGCTGCACTCTGGGAGAAGAATCTTTTCCTGATATCCAACTGGAACCTCCCTGACTCAACTTCATGCCATTTACTTGAGTGCTGTCTCAGGTCACGACAAAGAGGAGAAAAGGTCTGCCTCTCCTATTCCCTACAAGAGAAAGACTGAAATGAGGTCTCCCCTCTGTCTCTTCCAGGCTGAACGGACCAAGTGACCTCAGCTGCTCCTCATATGGCTTCCCCTCCAGGCCTTTTCATCCTTGTGGACACTCTCTAACAGCTCGATATCTTTCTTATATTGCAGTGCCCAGGCCTGCCCCAGCGCTGGCGGTGAGGCTGCCCCAGTGCAGAGCAGAGCAGGTCAATCCCCTCCCTTGCCCGCTGGCCGTGCTGTCCCTGATGCCCCTCAGGATATGCTTGGCCCTCCTGCCTGCCAGGGCACTGCTGGTTCATGTTCAACTTTCTGTCAACCAAGTTTCCTAGGTCCCTTTCCACAGTGTTGCTCTCCAGCATCTCATTCCCCAGTATGTCCATCCATACATCCAGGATTGCACTGTTCCTAATGCAGGATCCAGCACTTTCCATTGTTGAACTTCATATGGTTGGTGATTGCCCATTCCTCTGTATTGTCAATACTTTGAGTGACAAATTACATCACAGACTGTGATCAAATATTTTAGAAACCATACAGAAGATTAATGTAATGAAATGGAAGCAAGAATGCCCCTTGCCAAGGCAGTTTCATTCATTCATCTAAACAATCATCACAAACTAATCCTAGTTTTGCATATTTGCAGTCTAGTTAGACTTTTTAACTTGTGAATTTCTGCAGTATATGCTGCACAAGTGCAGGATAAAATATAACATGATGATGAAGTGATCTTTTTCTACCAAAAAAGATTTACATCCCTAATTTTGGATGAGCTACTATGTATTTCTGTGACTAATATTAACAGTAATGATAAAGTTATAATAAATTGAATGGTCCTACTAAACTTGTTGATTTTTCTATATAATTAAACAATGCTACCTAAATCCTTGTGCATTCTAATAAATAAAAATATTTCTTTATAATTACTCTGCGAAATACACTAAGTAGTGAGACAATGTGAATTTGTATCAAGTTGAACTCATTAAAATCATAAAATGGTATGGAGAGACACTCTTGTGTTAGGCAGAACTGCCTAGATGTTTGGCGTCACAACTTGCAAAAAAAGCATTTCTTTTTGAAATATCATTTGTTATAAATCACACTGAAAAAAAAAATATTAATTTGAACAATGAAACAAAGTGACTGAAATAAAACAGCTTCCCTGCTGCTGCTCAGTAAATGTCAATATTCTTATCTGATTCTCTAGTGCTAAAAGTGGACCCCATCTCACAGGATCTGGGACTACAAGCAAGATTGTTCAAGAGGACCAGGGATAAACTGTCAGAGACTGAAATGGTTCATGCCTTAGACATTGTTATGAAGGAGTTTTGCTCGTTATAGTGAAAACTGAATAAAGAAGCTACAGCCACAGAAGCCCAACTCTCCTTGAAGATGCCCAACTGGAACTTTGGACTGTGAGGGAGGTGAGACAAAAGGACACAATTGTTCAGTCCTCTCAGGTTACGGAGAAACGAACGAGGCTGCGGGAAAGGAATGTGTCCACAAGGAAGGCAAACGCAGCGGAATATCAGCCCAGTCTGGTTTGGGAAGGCACACATCCCGCAGGGGCCAGGTTCACACAGACTCCCCCAGCACGAGGGGTGCCGGGGGGGTTCGGGTGCGGGGGTGACCTCTGCTCAGAGGCACCGAACACCCATCCCCGCTGACACAAACGGCCCCGCGGGGAATGCCCAGCCCAGGAAGGCCACGGCCACGGCACATTCCCGCGGGAGGCAGCCGAGGGGGCGGCAGAGGCCATCGGAGCCCCCCAAAGTGCTGCCCAGACTCATTGCTGAGGCCTCGCCCCGCAGCACTGCGGGCGAGGCAAGGGGATGCGCGGAGCCAGAGCCTGCCGAGGACACCGTGCCAAACTGCACCGCCCACCCCGGGCACCCACCGGGCATCCATTCCCCCCGGGCCCGAGCAGGAGTGAATCCATCGGCTCCTGTGCTTTGGGGGGACCCTCTCCACCAGGGAGACCAGCTGCAGAGGATGATCGCGAAGACAGTGGGGTCCATGAAGTGGTGATATTTTCTTTATTTTCTGTCTCTGTCAGTCTCTTTCTGTCCCCCCATCTCTTTTCTTTCTCTTTCTTCTCTCTCTCTCAAATTTATTATTAAATAAAACGCATACTGTTGACATTGGCATATGGTCTTGTTTGCATCTTAGTTTGTGCAGAGGCATTTCTAATAACTTTAAAACCCAGACAGAAACAGAGGTTGATGATCAAATTTTATGAGAGTTACCTGTGATGATTTTCTGAGAACACTGAATTCTTCTATTAGGGAAAGTCACCAAACGTAACTCAGGATTGAAAATATATTAAGCTTCTGATGACAGAGTAATTTTTTTTGATGTATGGGCAAGAGTTTAATGAAAATTATAAATGGCCTAAGGTAAAGTTTATGTCAATGTTTTTAGTAATGTAGTATGGCATTTACTAATAAAATGTGGCTTTATCAGAAAATAGCTAACTTTGTGCGTCCTCCTTTGTAATTGGGGGCTGCATGATGACTTCACAAGATCAAAAAAGTATATGATTCAGGACCAAAGATGGAATGATGGTTCTTTTCCACTCATCCTGAAATGCAGAGGTTCCCCTTTGCATTATTAGGCATCTGAAAACAGTCAAAAAGCTGCGCTGGAAGTGATCGTCTGTAACTTCATCCAGTTCTTATATAAATTTCCATATTTCTAGAAGCGTACATTTCCAGGTGTGTCCTTTTTTCAGGTAAGCCTAGACCTTCAACTCCTCCAGGATAAAGGTTGTTGGAATTCTCCTTTTTACAAGCTCAAAGATCTACCAACAAACTTCTAGATTCTGTTTGTTTCTAAGGAGATATTTTCCTTAATGTGATACTGACTACAGAATGACATCAACTAAATAAACTATTTTATTATTATTTTTTAACTGGATTTTGCCTATTTAATTTAATTTCCTACCTATTCATCTGACATATAAAAAGAGAAAATAAACTAAAATCCTGACTCAACACTTAAAATCTAATCTCCGTAAATTTTCCTTCCAAATGAACAATTTTTCATTCTGATTTATTCAAACAAAGATTCACAACACCCAGGGTATCTAAATAAAACAAATCAAAAAATAACCAACCAACCAAACCCCAAATGCTCTAATGTATTAATGTATTAATGCATTATATTTAATGTGAGAGTGATGAAAACAAAACTAACAAGATATTAAATATACATGGCCAGAACTGAGGTAATCTGAAAATGGGAAGCCATGCCAGTCAACTTTCCTCTTCTCATGTCTGCCAGTGATAAGGAGAGATTTCCAAGGGAGGAATCTCCTGCTCAGTTTTGAGGGTCACTTACTTTAGTGTTCCCTCCTAAATGATACCTGGCACTACTGGAAGACAGATGTAATTTTGATTTCTTCAGGACTCAGGAGCTAGTCTCCCCTCCTCTGCTCATAGATCTATTTGCAAGCTGAGTAATGGCATGACTACACTGATCATGTTACAAAAAAGTATGCAAATATGGCATTTCAGGTGCTTTCAGAGAGTGCATTATTTTATTCTGGCCAAGATCCTTCGCTGAATTGCTGAGCATAATAAAGTGCTTTTTAAAGAAGATTTTCAGTTAAATAACACAGAGTGAGATGAAACTTATGAAAGCATTTGGAAGAGGATTAGAATGACATGAAAAGGTTTGAGGCAGATCAGTACTGACATTTTCTAGACAGCATTTGTGAAATGAAGCACTCTTGGAACATGCACAACTCAATAAGCATTTCTAATCAATAAGTAAAATAAATACAGGGATTAGAAATATATATTAGTTTGGTGAATGTCCTAAATTTTATGTACCTTTGACATTACATCTTCATCTTAAGTGTAACTCAATATATTTAAAGCAATGAGCAGAGCAAAAACTTTTTATAGCTACACATTGCACAGTGGCTTTCTTCTAAATTTGCTGCTATTTTTCTGACATTTATTCCATTTTATGTTTTACATATCCTGCCTAGAAATGGACAAGAGCATTAAACTGCTCGATTTAGGATTTTGCCAGGTACCCAGATTCAATGAAATTTAAGAAGTTCATTCTAGAAAAAGGTCGAGCAGGAGAAGGTTTTACTTCTGTCAGACTAAAACCCAGTGTTTTCCCACACAACTCTCACAAGTGTGAAGGTCTTTTAAGTATTGTAGACATGATGACTATGGCAGCTTCACTGGTTGAGCACAGCTCACTGAAGGCATTCTTAAAAGTTTCTTCTGAACCTGCATTGCACAACAAAAGTGTATTATCCAAGGAGTGAGAATGGAAGAGGCAGGAGTTACCCTACAGAACAGAAAAACTTTTTGAAAGACAAGTTTAGATTGGAAAGTTTATGATGCTTCAGACTCCTCAGTTTCATCCTTACACCAAGACAAAATTAAGAAAAAGCTAATGATTACAACAAAATGAGTGTGACTCCAAGATGGCACCAGGAAAAAGCAAATGGTAAAAAGGAAGAATTTCCTAATGTTTACTCTCTGCCACAGACAAATAATTACACTGAAATACCCAGCCAAGATCAGAAGAGAAGTGGAGTTGAGAAACAGAGGATTGTTCTTCCTACCTGCATTGTGCTGGAATATTCTCAGACATCTGAAAATATCTCTTACCATTGAGCAGAATCCCAAAGAGCACACACAGCTTTAGACAGTCATTTTCTCATCTGGAATGATTTTCTGATTTCATTACTTAAGAAACATTAAAATGCTTTCCTTTTTTTCCTGTCTATTCAATGAATATTCATTGTGGGAAATAGTTTATTTATAAATTTATTCAGAAATCACTGACTTAATGGCTTATCTCTTTTAGGGCTGTCCTAAAGAACCTGAGATTTCTTAGAAATCACCAGAGACTAGCTGCAAAAGGGTGGTTAAATAAAATAGAGGTCTGTGAACATCTAGCTTAAGTGTCTTGCATTGTTCATCTTTTTTAGTTGTGGCCATTGTTATACTATGCAGAATTGCTTAAAGGACTGTAAAAAAAAAGTATGAGTGTGAAAAAAAAATCCCAACCAGTATTTTTAAGCACATTGTGTCACACGTATGAGAATGGATTGAAGGTCATATAACAACTTGCCTTTCTGCACTTCTTAGCTCTGCCTTACCGACCTTTGTGCACACCTCCGGACAAGTGTTGTCATGTTTATACATATGTAATATATATATATATAATGGATATATATAAAATATATATATTATTAAATAATAAAATATATAATTATATATAGTATATAATATGCAGCATTTATATTTTGAATATTTTATATAATATATATATTTATATTTTTTATATATTAAAAAAATGTAAGCGTCTGTAAATCTGCTTGCTGAAGCAATGTGCAGCAGTATCAGAACCCTTGTGATTCACATAGATTTGGACAGAGACTATCACTATGAGAAAATCAGAGGTAGTTTGATACTCAGCTGAGGAATCAGTTCACATGTGATGCACAGTGGTTAGGCAACCCAGCTCGTACAGCTATCAGGCAGCTTCTCATTGACTGATGTACCTCCTGAGAAATAATTTGGAAATATTTTAGAGTGTTTATGTACAGTTTCTGGGAGCATAGTGTCTAATGTATCTCTGTAAAATTAATGCACTTGCTTGAGAATACAGCTTTATAATCCTTAAGTTACAAAAGAAAAAGAAGTATGAGTAATAAATGTCAGAACTATTTGCAGGTGGCCTAAATCAACATTTCCTCATGAATACTGGTGGTACTTCAAACTCCTTTGTGTTCCAGTGAGCTGCAGGTACAGACAGTTGAAGACAGATCCTCTTCAAGAAGCACATTATGTACTCTCACTGTGAGATAACATGAGACAGACTCTTTTTGTGATTTTCTCTCTAGGTTGTGTAAAAAGATCTCTTTATTAAAAATGTTTCTCCTTCTATACTATTTTTCACAGACCAGTGTGATTGGTGAGAGAAAGACAAACCTCTTCACCCACATTGGTCAAACTATATGGACATTAAGAGAGAATCCTTCCTCCCAGGAGTAAGGAACAACATAGATATTGTTACAAAAACAGTCATGATGTTTTTCCAAGTTTTCATGGGAAAGGAATTTCAGGAAACTAAAACATCAGCAGCTAGAACTTTAGAAAATCAGAAACTTCAGGTCTGAAACCAGGCTATAATGGACATGGGCTTTACACAGGGGTCAACTGCACACAAACTGCATGGTAACCTACCTGTATATTCCATAAATCACTTTTTTACTGGTGCTCACTCTTGACTGTACAAGAAATAGCTGTGTCCTATGTCCTAAGTACTTCTAAACCTGCAACAGCATGGTTTAAAGTGCTGAAATTTACTATTTAATGTCCTTAAAGGCCATTTTAAAGCTAGCCAGCTTTACTGAAACATTTCAATTAGCACTGCTTACTACAATTTTCAGTAATTACATTTAGTTTGCTTAATGAGATGATCCTTAATTGCAGACACCACTGAAAGATCAATCCAGCAAAAAATGAAGTTTCTGCAATCATTCTTTTTAAGTTAGAGGAAAGAAAGTGGTGGAGAGGAAATAAGGTTAGGTAACTTTGGAGCCTTTTCAGAACAGCTGACATAAAGAAGCCCTGATCTTCTGTCTTCCTGGTATAAGCCAGGAATAACCCTAACATCAATGGTTACACAGACATAAAACCAGTGTACATGAGAATAGAGGGAAGAGTCACAGTTTTCAAATTAGGAGACCATTAACCAGCTTTGCTACAGGATGTGTTGTGCAGCTCTACTTACACTGCAGTAAAAGAGCCTAACCTCAGTGCCCATCACAAGTTAGCCATGGTTTTTCAGAGACTGTTTTTTTTCAGCAAAGTAATTATTTGTGACCAAATTAAATATTTCATCACTCAGGTTAGATGGAAGTACTGGAAGTCCTCAACCACTGTAAAATTTCACCCATTTTGAATCCATGTTGAGTGACTGCTGGGGCATGAGCAGGCTTCATATGAACGTTTCCATTACTCACAGTGAAAATTTTGTGAAAGGCTGAAGTCATCTGTTCAGTACATGACAGGAAATGTTACTTTAAGCTTAATTTGAAAAGGGTAAACCAGATTCAGGATTTTAAAAAACTACCTTGGGCATCAGCGTGTTACTTCAGCTTGAGGGCAATGGATGTCCAGGAAAGTGGAAAAATCCAAAATTGGAAAATGGAAGTTCACAAGCCAATGTGAAACAATCTGAAAGCTCAGGTGGTTTCTGAAATTGGTGCTTTATAGGAAGCAAGCAGACAACATGACTTTCAGGAGAAAGCCAGCACTTGCTAGTAGAGGTATTCCCTGCTGCAATTTACATCTGGAAACCCAGGATGTCTGTCCTATCTCATCACTTAAATGAGGCCAGACAGCCAGACTAGATTTTACTACCTGCTCTGATTTAAAAAAACTTCAAGAGCTTTATTACATGAAGTAAAATACCAGTATGATATACTTGACCAAGACCATCACATCATTGTGTGGGAATGTTAGAAATAATTTGCAGCTGATCAGAATATTTCATGCAGAAAAATTGATTAAACCCAATATGACACTAGCAGTAACAAGTATTCCTATGCAGCTGCAAAATATCCTTGTGACAGCAGAACACTTTAGCCCTTGGATAAACATTTGGGTCTCTGTCAGAAATGGGTCTGGAGAACAGCAACACAAATTTTAAATTCTTTGTCCCTGTCTGTTGAATTACTTGTGTGCAGTTTTCAGCAATCAGTGAAAAACTAGGCTGAGGTGGAAATAAAGAAAAAAATGAAAAAAGGTTGTTATTGTTGTGTAGGTGGTTTTGATTAGAGTTGGCAGACATTTTAAATGAGACGCATCTTCCAGAAGAAAAGAGTTTTACTCAGGAAGATACCTGTGATACAAGAATAAGACCTTTGACTTGATGGGCAAAGCTACTGAAAAATAAAAGTGCTTATTACATGCATTTTCAAACCTTTGAAGATGTCCCTCAATTTCTCTCCTCCTCTCAGAGACAGTATGGACATTTTTAGGGTGAGGTTGCTTTCTCTTTTTCATACACCACAGTATCCCTGCTTACAGCGGATTATTTATGCCAGAGTGCATAGAACAATCAAAAGTCTACTAAGATTATTCAAGAGGCCCAAAAATTTGTCCCACATATATCAGTTGTGAAGGGAGACTATCTAGACTGTTTCTCAACCTCCTGCTCTGAGGGCTTCCTGGAACCTGGACTATTCTCTGTGCTCTTCCTGGTACACTAAAAACAACCCAAATATTTGAAAATACTTCTGTCTCAAAAGGCAATGTGTCAGGTAACTCCTGGATTCTTATTCACATGACTCAATTTATTCTGCTGGATGTTTTATACATTTTTATACATTTTATACATTTTTATAGGTAGAATTTTCCAATTATTTTAAAGCACTGATTATGTGCTTTACACTACCTGTATAAGACAAAGGATCAGGCTTGTCCTTGGCATGAGTGGTGCTGATCCTGGTCTCCAGCAGTGGAGGAGACCTCATTTTGCCTGCAGTTTGGGCAACCTCGAGTATAGGCTGACTGGACCAGTACATAAGTGGAGGCCATATAGCTGCACTAGCACAGTGTGGAGCCTGAGAAAATACATCCTGCCTTCTCAACAAGGCTTATGAGCTTGGGCTGCCTGCCTGTTAGCTGCAGCTACATGGCTCCTGTTTTGAGGCCAGTTTGCATCTTGCTGGCTCAGAGCACAGGAAGAACAAACTTGAGCCTGCTTACAAAATGCCTCATGGATGTTGTAGCTGTCAATTCTGTAAGGGAGAAGTAGAGCATTACAGTAGCCCCCTTGGAAATCTGCAGCAGATCTGATCCAAATAACATACACAATAATTTGTAAAAATAAAAAAGAAAGAAAAAATGCAAGTATCCTGGGGAAATTTTTCTTTTGGTGGATGTTAACCCTTTCATTACCTGCTGTCTTCAGTACTCCCCTTCCATTTCTTTATTCCACATTAGTGGAATTGCACTCCACCTACATGCCAAGTTGCTGCAAGTTGAACAGGTCTGACACTTACACCCACATACCCCTGTTTCCTGACCAACAGATTCATGATGTGTAACTTACACCAATGTTAACTTATGATTGAATTTGGCAGTGGTTTTTATTAATTTATTAATTTTTTTTTTACCCTAGGGTCAATATATACATATGTTCTCACTGGCTCTGGTCTCACTCCTTTTAAGCCTCCTGCACTGAAATATTAAATGACTTGATTTTCAGGATACCCAGGCATGGCAGGACAGATGTTGCTGATGCAGTTTAACAATGGGAGATGCTGCATTCACGGTTCAATGCATACAAGCACAAGACTGGTGAATAACATCGGTGCTTTCATACATTTATTTTCAAGTGAGAATGAAGTCTGGTCAATTCAGACACGTTCAAACAAAACTTGTCAGGGTTAAAAAAAGTGAGAATGGGATTTTGCAAAAATGTAGAGGAGTGAGTGTGAAAAAATGCAGCCCAAGGAACCTCTCCTGGAGTGGGCTTGAAACAGGGCAGAGTATGGGGAAAAACTTGTTAAAAATACAAGTTGGAGTGAAAAGATGGGAAAAAACCTGGACTTCAGCAAAGCCTTTGACACTGTCTCCCACAGCATACTCCTGGAAAAGATGTCAGTCTGTGGCTTGGACAGGAGCACTCTCTGCTGAGTTGGGAACTGACTAGATGGCTGGGCCCAGAGAGTGGTGGTGAACATCTGGTGCTGCATCCATCTGGGGACAGTCACCAGTGGGGTCCCCCAGAGATTAGTGCTGGGCCCTGACCTGTTTAATATCTTCATTGAGGATCTGGCTGGGGGAAATGAGTCCTCCATCAGTAAATTTGCAGATGACACCAAGCTGGGATCCTGTGTCGATCTGTTGAAGGGTAGGAGGGCTCTAAGCGACCTGGACGGGCTGGATAGATGGGCTGAGCCCTGTAATATGACTCCAAGTGAGTCCTGCACTTTGGCCACAACAACCCCCGCAATGCTACAAGCTGATGATGGTGTGGCTGGACAGTGCCCAGGCAGAGAGGAACCTGGGGGTACTGATGGACAGCCAGCTAAACAAGAGCCAGCAGTGTGCCCTGGTGGCCAGGAAAGCAAACAGTATCCTGGCCTAGATCAGGAATAGTGCGGCCAGCAGGAGCAGGGAGGTCATTCTTCCCCTCTCTCAGCACTGGTGGGGCTGCACCTTGTGCGTTGTGTCAGTTCTGGGCCCTCAGTTTGGGAAGGATATTGAGATGCTTGAGTGTGTCCAGAGGAGGTAACGAGGCTGGAGAGGGGCTGGGTACACAATGAAGAATGGCTGAGGGGGCTGGCATTGTTTAGCTTGGAAAAATGGAGTCTTAGGCGAGACCTTTCCCCTCTGTACAACTGAAAGGAGAATGTAGCCAGAACAAGAGGACACAGTCTCAAGCTCTGCCATGGGAAATTTATGCTGGGCATTAGGGAAAAAAAAAATTCTTCACTGAAAGAGTGATTAGGCACTGGAATTGTCTTCCCAGGAAGCGGTGGAGTCACTGTCTCTGGAGATTTTTAATAAAAGACTGGATGTGGCACTCAATGCCATGGTTTAGTTGGCAAGTTGGTGTTAGGTCATAAGTAGGACTTGATGATCTCAAAGGTCTTTTCAAACCTAGTTAATTTTGTGGTTCTGGGATTCCATGACAAATGTTAAAATGTCTAATCCAAACTTAAAAAGTAAAATTAAACAAAGTAGTTTGGGGTTTTGTAGTGTATAAATAGAAAACAACCTTACAGTTTTATTTCTTTCTTCCGTGTGTTATCATGCTTACAATTTTTCATTCATATGAGCATAATGTTTCTGGAATGTATCGGTGCAATCTATTTAAAAACAATTTTCCAATCAAGCTATATCCTAGAGATGGAAGTTAAATCTATATTTAAAGAAAAGAATTTAATATTCATCAGTGCATAAAATATAGTAGTTCCTGAAATATATTTTAAACTCAATTGATCAACTTCAGCATTAAATCCCTGTAAAACCACCATGAAAATGGATATTTAGCTTTATTTTTTTCCCATAATTCCCTGTAAACTTTGTATATAGCAATATGTATATATTACTACACAAGCATAATACACATTTATTTGTGGGGCATATACCTAATGCAGGTCATCAGTGATGATATGCAGTGATGACTCCTACAGTTGTATTTCATTTCATACTGTGATATTGTACTGATGGTTTAATCTGTTGTATTTCTGAAAAATATTTAATAGCTTTTTACTTCTCTTCTGAGTTGAGAGGAGTTGTCATGGTCAATGATGTGAATGAGGTTCATCTAATCTGTGAAATGTAATATTTCAGACATGTCTTCTTTCCTGAAGGTGTGTTTATCTTATCTTATTCTTGATCCATTCTGAAGTAGCAGGGATGGATTTGCATAAACCAGCCTCACACCTTAGTGATCCTTCACAAAGTTGTAACTCTCCTCAATTTGATTGCATCCACTCCTGGTCCACTTTTTTCAGAGCCTAAACCTCAAAGCTTTTTCTTTAAAATTGATGACAGCTAAAACTATGCACAGAAGATGACTTCAGCCTAGAAAGACTTTTCAGGTTTCCTTTATAGTCTGTAATTCTTTTCTGGGGCACTAAGTACCAAACACTACCCTCCTTGAGAGACCTTCTCTCTTTTCTGACTGGAGAGAAATGGACCTCCTTAGAGATGAAGTTATCCTTTGTGAGTAATCCTTTGAAAAAGCTCACGGAAATCAGGAAAATGCAAGGACTATCTTAAGCAGTTATGCTTGCTAGCACTTCCAGGAAAGCAGTATTGAAAATAGAAAGCTGCTTTACTCTTTTTCATACAAAAAACTCTGAAGAAAATAGTGACTCAGCTCCTCAGCCTGTGAGCTTACTGGTGGACTAAAATTAAAACATATAAAAATAAATATACAAATTGGACAGGGGATATTTTTTTTTTAAATAATTTTGTAAAAATAATAACTTGGTTCATAAAAAAGATGTTAGGCCATAGTGACTGCATAGGCTCATGTGATGAACAATGACTTATATATGCTATAGTAGAGCTACACACTATCTTACTATATCATGAATTGAGTTGGTAAAAAAGAGACACGAATGTGTTGTCATGGCTCTGAGCTATGAAGATTTGCTTAGGCACAGACTAAATTTTGTCCCATGTATGTTAGACCAGCTCTTCACCAGCATGAAGACTGTAACTGGAGATGAGCTTTTGAAGTTCAGAGGTTTCCTTGCTTTTCCTGCACCTGAGCAATAAGGCAGTGGAAGGTCATGAGAATAAAGGCCGTAGCAGTGGATGTTCACAAATCTTTGAATGTAATGAAATTTATTTATGGCCAGATTCTTAGATCTGGATTGTCTGCTTGTACTTCATGTTAAGTGCATAGAGACTCTTGCCCAGGATGTAAGATGAAGGCAACAAACAAGATGCAGAAAACAGTGCATGAAGCAGACATGGAACCCCTTGGTATTGTGTATTTAGAGGCTAAAAATTTATAATTTTAATGAATTATAAATGACAAAGGTTTTAAAGAGATTACAAATTACCTCTCCTGCTTCTGGTTTTGCTGTTACAAATTCATTGGGTTCATTTGGTTCATTTGGTTCATTTGGAATGACGAACTTTACAAGTGTTTCCAATGTGTAAAAACACAAGGACCCTTTGGATATCATTAACAAAGAGGTTTCCATTGAGAACAAGATTATGTGATTTGTTTGGAGTTTGGTGCTTACAGAATATTAATATTGCCTTGCTCCAGGTCAAACACTCACCATTATTTTCACACTAGAAATAAATTTAGCTCTGACACTCTACATAAATCCTCTTCTATTCTGTGATCAGATCCATCATAATCTAAGTCCTATCCTATTATGAAACAAGAGACAGAATTTTTTCAAATTATTGGCTATTACTGGTGTCTCTGGCTACAAATTTGTTATCTGTCAGAGATCAAATAACAATATCAGGAGCACCAATATGCCAAGCAGGTTTGCCAGAGAAGAAATACATTAAAACTCACTCTTTTCCAAATAATAACATTTTCTACCCTAAATGTTTGTAATCAGTATTTTTATACAGCTTGAAGATTTGATCTGATATTTCTGTGAAAGGATATTTTCTTCTGTATTGTTGTTTAGATACTTAGGCATCTCTCTTTTCTTTTAACATTTTGGTATAGTGTGTTTGCTCACTTCTCCCAGTACTCCAATATTGTGATTTTCAGTAAGTCTTTCACTTTAATTCATTTAGAAGACCAGATTCAAAGAGATTGCTTCCAAAGTAAATTTTGATCCAGAGTTCTTACCATGTAGGAGTAGACAAAACCCAAAATACAGTCCTGCTATAGTGGAATAGAATTTCAGAGAACACAGAATGGATCAGGGAGAGAAAAATTCCTTGCAACTGGAAAATATAGCTTGTGAATACAACCTGCCTTCAGTCTCAGATACTATGGAATTTACAGAGTTAATGTCATGCTGCAATGAAGTGAGAAGAAACAGCAGCTAAGATCCACACATAACAGATTAAAAAAAAGGAGGAAAAAGATTTCAGAGATGATATCAAAACAAATTCATCACACCTATAAAATATCAGTAGACATTTTTGTTGTTAGGCTATAAAACACAATATTGTTGTGTAAATTTGGGATTCTTTATTTATGTATTCGTTTGATGAAACAAGAGGAGAATGACTAAGAATTATTCAAGGAAAAGTGGTATTGCTGTTTATCCTGTAGAAAAGGAAGAAGACAATAATATTCTCTGAACTAATATGCAGTGTTAAATCAGAGCATATCAGACCATCTTCTAGAATTCTTAGTGAAATAATTATATCCTCCTTTTTCCCAAACAGAAAACCTAGACAGAAGTTGATTAAACTGCTCTCTAGTCAGACAATGAATCAGTGGCACAGCAGGAACATAGCTCTGTAGTCTTGAGATCCATATACATACTATTGTAATTGGACCAAACTCCAGGAAAAACACCCAGACAATGAAACTGAAATAAGTTAAGCCTTAAATCCTTGCATGTGTTTCAGCTATATAAATTTCATGTGCACTTCTTAAAATTAACCTTTTAATTGTGTTGTTAATTGCAGTATTTTTATTCTTGCCTTACGCTCAATGTCTCTGCTTTGCTCACAACACACTAGTCAAACACATCTTTAGACAAAACAAAATGAGAACAATCCTATAAACCATTTAAGCCAGTCAAAATAAGGAGTGAACAACAGAAAACATTCCAAGATTTGAACTAGGCCCTTCCTTTTTTTTCCATCTGGAATCGTGTTGCCCAGGCAGCCTTTCAGCAGTTCTAGTTCACTTTCTCTGCACCTCAGAACTGTTGCTAGGGCTCCCCTTTCACCCAGCATGTGCCTACAATCCACAGGCATTTCAGAGACTTTACAGAAAGGATATTCATCTGAGCAAAAAAAAACCCAAATCCATAAAACAGGTCTTCTTTGGGGTACCATTTCCAATTTTGTTCTATTTTTCCTCTCTTTTTTTCCCATTTTTTTGAAACTAGAAAATGCTATTGCCAGCTAAAGCATTTCCCTCACTTCCACAACTGCCACACAAACTGGCAGTCCTCTCATTCTCATATTTCATATTAAGATTCTTTTGAATCTGAAGTGATGGGAAAGCACCTTTAAATGAGAGATTTGACACTCCATGAAATTGGACCCCAGCAGCAGGACATTCATTCACTGTGTAAAACCAGCCTTTATGGGGTGTGCTGCTGAATCCTCTACTTTCAAATGACCTTACAGATCACCATGACTTTGCCAGCTCTGGAAGAGCTATCCAAAACCATGATATTCTGAAGGAAAAATTACATTTTAAAAAGTAGTGTCTTCCATCTCCCCCTTTCCCCTCCTTACCCTCTGCCTCTTCCAGCTCTACAGAGAAAATGTTTTGCTTTTAGAAATAGAGAAGAAGCTGTGGAAAACTCCAAACCTTTTTACCACTCTGTCTAGACGTAGACCAAATTGAATATAATAGATAATCATTTAAGAGCTGACACAGACATACCAATTTCATGGCCTTAGAAGTATGTGTTTGCACTATTACTTAGGAAAAGCCTTGTAAATTTTACTGACTGCCTAAAACCAATTTTTTGTTTAAGGGTGATAAAACACAAATTCAATACATACCTGAACAAGTATAGGGCAATAAAAGCAGAAGGAAAGTAATTGCTCCCCATTCAGGAGGCACTTCACAAATTATAAGCTTTTTGGCTCTGGGAAAGGCACTTAGATGACCTACCCCTTGACATAATTACAAGGAACCTTAAAAAAGCCCCAAAAGTGGGGACTGTTATTACAAAACAAGACCAAGGACCAAATCTTCAAAGACAAGCAACACAGTGCTGAGCACAGAAGGACATTTCTGTATGGATCTAGCCACTGTGTGGAGATTGCAATCTCTAAGTTAAAAGCCCAGGATGAAATGTTCTGTTTTGGTGTTGGTTTTCTGTTTGTTTTTGATTTTGTCTAGGTTTTTGTTTGGTTTGGTTTTGGTGTTTTTGTGAATTTTTGGGGTTTTTTTCTCTTCATAGTGACAGCAAAAGCAGAAGTTGTAGTGTCTTTGTTGGGCAGTGGACTTAGGATGTGTAAGATTTCTTTACAGTTTCCTGCACTGTCTAAACCAGCGCTTCCAATGACATCATATCCTCCCTTGCCAACAACATATTCTTACAAACAGTGGAAGACTGACTAAGAACTTAGAGGTACCCTCTTATCCTCTGATTGTTAATAATATGTAGTTCAGGCTAGGAGGTAAAATTTGAGAGTAAATAAATACAAGACTTGTTAGAAAAGAGAGAGATGCAGAAAACATGAACAAGTGAACTCCTCACCCCTTTCATCACCACGATGCCTGAACACACAGGGAAGTTCACTTGTTCTGATGGGACAGACAAAACTGTTGATTCCCTTGAAGGCAAGGAGGCCCTGTAGAGAAATTTCAACAGTTTAGAGGAATGGGCAATCATCAACTACATGCAGTTAATGAGAGAAAGTGCCAGATTTTGATCCTGGGATGAGGCAACCCTGGATGGATGGACATTCTGGGGAATGAGATGCTGGAGAGCAGCACCATGGAAAGGGACCTGGGGTTCCTGGTCAGTGTCAAGCTGAAGGTGAGCCAGCAGTGCCCTGGCAGCCAGGAGGGCCAAGCGTGTCCTGGGGCATCAGGGACAGCACGGCCAGCGGGCAAGGGAGGGGATTGTCCTGCTCTGCTCTGCACTGGGGCAGCCTCACCGCCAGCGCTGGGGGCAGGGCTGGGGGCCATAGCATAAGATACAAAGCCATTAGAGAGTGTCTGAGAGGATGATGAAAGGCCTGGAGGGGAAGCCATATGAGGGCTGAAGTCAATTGGAATGTTCAGCCTGGAGAAGAGGAGACTGAGGGGACATCTAATTTCAGTCTTCAACTTCCTTGTGAGGGGAAAAGAAGGGGCAGATGCTGATCTGTTTTTGGTGCTCCATGAGAGGACTCAAGTAAATGGTGTAAACTGAGTCAGGGGAGGTTCCTGTTGGATATCAGGGAAATGTTCTTCACCCAGAGGGTCCTTGGGCACTGGAAGATGTTCCTCAGGGCACAGCACCAGGCCTAAAAGAGTTCAAGAAGTGTTTGGACAATGCTTTTGGACACGTATGATTCATGGGGATGGTGTGCAGAGCCAGGAATTGGACTCAATGGTCTTTGTGGGTCTCTTCCAACCCAACTTACTCTGTGATTCTGTGTGTGACTTTAGTTGCTCCAAAAACTGTTAAGTAGCATCTCTTAGTATTTTGAATTTGGAAGAACTTTGGAAAATTGAGTACTGTGCTCATCTCAGGGGTACCCAATATAGGGAAGACATAGACCTGAAGGCTGGAGCACCTCTCTTATGGAGACAGGATGAGATAGGGAGAGAACAAGGAAACCTTAGAGACTTTTCCAATACCAATAGCATGGTAATTATATGAAAAATACAAAATGCCCTGCTTTTGTCAAAGTTTTACTTCTTGACAACGAAGAAAATGTTTAAGCTTCTTTTGGCATTATAAAAGTGCTCCATGAAACTCAGGCAGTGGTAGACTTCACAGCAATTGTATGCTCTGAGTTTCATTGTAAACACATTGTTTCAGCCTGTAAAATTCACCGATGCTCCAAAAAAGGTGCACTGCATAAGAAGCTAGAGTGAAAACTATATTGGGCAATTGTGATCAGCAGTTTCTCCGACAAAAATGTAAAAAACTTCTTTCTTCAAGGTGCCAAATAATGGTTAAAATATGTCATCAGAAAAATTTTCACTCCCATTGTCTCTGAACTTCATGTTGTCACACAGGTGTGTTGTGGAAGACTTTTCTTTTCTTTAGGCAATGTCACACATAGGACATGACTGGTTTATAGCCTGCTATATAAGGCAAATGCTGTACTTTTTGTTTTGGAAAACCTTTGTTTTGTAGCAGAGTATAAAATCTCTTGTTCCAGTCAATAAAATCTAATAGGGAATGGATTTAACTTCTTTGACACCATATTTTGTGGTTCTGTATCCCAGTCCAACATAAAGAACAATCAATGCATATTTTTTGATGCAATGTGACCAACAGAAAGCATTCCCTGACATCTTTTCTCTTTGCACTTAGTTCTATATGACTGCACAGACATCCAGAGCTCATTTGCATCTTACAGAATAAATTTTTAAAATTCTAGAACTGCTTTGTATCCTGAATGTCATGGACAACAAGGAACTTTCACAAGTAAGACCTGATAAAATGAAGTCAGAAAATTCCCATAGATATGGCAAAATCATGGTTCAAAATTACTTTGAGATGTGAACTACTTATTCATTTACCTTCTCCAAATCTGATTCTTTTTTTTTCTGTTTTTCTTCCTGTCAATAAGGTAATCTTTCATTTTGCCACTATCAGCAAACAAATACCAAAACAAATACCAAAACAAAGGATCCTTGGTCAGTTTGAATTTGGTGACCTTGGCCTAAACAATAATATAGATTAATTTAGCTTAAGAGAAAGGAACTAAATAGGCAGTTCTAAAATGCCAGATCTTTCATCCTTTTGCAAGGAAAATCTGGGACTTTTGCTACCCATCACCACTTTACAAAAGACACCACCTGTTTAAAGCTGGCTGATGAAATCTCACTGATCACTGAAATGCCATTGGTATCTTGCCACTGTATCCACCATTAGTTCCACAAGTATACCAATCCCACAGAGACTTTGCACAAAGCCAGAGTTCTGGATTGTCTTAGTTAGCATGGTTAAGGTGTAGTGATAGGGTGGATGAGAGCTTCTTTGTGTACACAGAGTAAAGGCACACCACCATTCCTGGACTGTCAGCCTCTCGGAGTGTTCCTGTGCCTCTCACTATGATGGGAGGATGCTGCTGCCTCTACCTTAGCCTTCACTCACTCCAGGCTGTCTTATTCCAGTCAAACAGCTTGCTTCCAGAAGCAGTTGTTTGCTGACTTCTTGAATTGTCTCTTGTTTTCAAAAAACACAGGGAATTTTCTCACTTGAAAGATGATAGCCAGTGAGTCACAGTGCATGAACATGAATACCTATCAGACAGTTTTCTATGATGAAATTTACTAGGGTGGAGAATGTAGAGAGAGCAGAGGATGTTGTTGAACTTCAGTCTTATTCTGACAAAAGACAATGAAAAAATTCAAGCCAGTGGTGTTACATGGTGTGAAATTGGAACTGAATTTTAAATGGGATTTTAATTAAAGTGAGTATGATAAAGAGGAAAATGCCTGTTTTGTCAGGGCTGGTGAAGGGAATCTGGGGATATGGGTATGTAGTGTTCCTGAAACCTGCACTGAGGAACTCCCTTTCTGCACAAATGTGATATGCTTGCACTGTAAAATAACAAATTTTCTGAGACATTTTCACAGATGATTAATCACTGTTCACAGAGGCACCTCCAGCTGTATATCCTATTGTTTTACTTTCCTTAATATTTATCAGAATCAGAAATGCCTGATAACAATATGAACTTAATAAGTTTGGACTTTTTCAGGCTCTTGATACCAACTGTCTGCTTTGTATAAAACGAAAAGTGTATTTTAAAAGTAGAATGAAATAAAGGCTTTGCTAACCCCATCTTGATTCTGTATGCTTTCTATTCATGCAGAGACAAAAGGAAGTGGTTGCTTTAGTAAGTATTTTTCTGGTTTTGCACCATGTTCATTCATTCTGTACTCTACCAGATGTGCTATGTTTCATTTCCAACCAGGTTCCCATCTGTCCAAAAGGCTGGAGTTCGAAGGATCTCATTACTGTGGGGATGGACTGCTACTTACTCTGCTCATTTTGAGCAAAAGGTAGGAAACGTGAAAGTGGAACATTAAATAGAAATTTAAACAAAAACAATGAAAACCAAAGCAAACCAACATTAAAAAAACCCATTAAAAACCAAAGAAACAACGCCCCCCCAAAAAACCCCACAAACAAAAAAACCCACAATCTCTTCCAAAGATTTAAAAAGTGAATGTAGAGGATTGTGTGCAATATTATAGGGAGACCTTGAACAATATATGAAATTAGGTGTTTGGTCTGAATTCAATGAAAGATAATGAAGGGTTTTGATATGATAATCCCACTTAAATGGTTATAGAGTAGGGGGTGTATGTGTGTGTGATCTGTGAGGGGAGGAGGGTGTTACAATATGCTAGCCAGCCAGTTCTGTTCTCAGTAAAGTGTCAGATCGGCTGTTTTGCTAAAGATAAATTTTTCACGTTCCAAATATTCTGAGAGAAAATAAATTATACTAATAGCAAGATGTGTGGTGATTTGCACATTATCCAAGCCATTGAGTTATTCCTGACTGTCCCTATTCTAGTTCTTGATTTGTAGGCCAGCTATGCTCTGCAGCTGGAGAAAATTATATCAACAGAAGTGCTGATGTGACCACAAGTTGACAAAAGGACATGATTTCTAGTAGCAGAAAAGCAACTAGATTTTATGAAATTGTATCTAATAATGTTGTTTAACTCATGGATCTTGCATCTGACGTCTACTTTTTATCCAGTCCTTTCAGCAGCCCTTTGTTAGCAGTCACTCAGAAGAGGAAATAAAATGTAGCCATTGAAATAAAAATTGCTCTACGCTTTTTAATAGCTCAGCTGCAAGCTCTATTGTTTTCTTTAATGGATTGTATAACTGAAGTCTTTCCTCATGACTATACTCATTTGGCTTCCGTGTTTCCAAAGTAAACTACTGTATCTTGGAGTTCCAAAGCAAAGCATTGAAAGGGAGCAATGAAAGGATGAAAGGGTTTTTGTGAACACAGATTGCAAACTGCTGGAAATAATGTGGCTCAGGAGTCAGAAAAGTGACTGAGAGTCAAGAATTTCTGTAGTATTTCCATTTCTGACACTGACTCTCTCTTTGTCTTTGGTTATTAAACTCAACCCTTCCAGCTCTCAATTTCCCAGCCTGAAAAGGGATTTAACAATATCCACCCAATCCAAAGACAAGTAGTGAGTGTGAGTATTTGTACTTTTAGAGTGGTGTCAAGCCAAAAGGAAGTTAGCTATTCCTCCATTAAATTTCTACATTATAAAGGAAAAGTTCTATCATCAGCTAGCATCTTTCCAACTATGCAAACAGTATCACACAATTAAAGAAACAGGATGCTGAAGTAAAATAATGAGTAAAGAAAGCATTGTATTACTGTTCTCTAGCCACTTAAACATAGGTACCAGAGACTTAAATTTCTCTTGAAATTCTACCACTTCCTCATTGTGTAACTTTTTTCACACCTGATTTTTCCTACGATGATTTCCTAGAAGACTGTCTTTGGGAATTTGTACAGAGCCTGGCACCATGGGTTTCAGCTCAAAACAAGGCAGCAATCTGATAGAAATATAAAGAAAAATGTTGTGTGAGAGTTAAAATGTGATAAACCCCATAATTTTCTGCAGTTGCATTAGCAGTAATCTCTGTATAAAAATTTAGAGAGCTCTTGTAAGATAAAAGGATGTAAAACATGTTACTGGTAAAAAATACAATTCCTTTTGAGAGAGAACTGAGAGAGGCAAAGATTCATCCAAGATTTGTAAAGTCATTTTCTGCCAAGTAACCTAAAGCAGCTTAAAAATTAATTGACAGGTAATATGAACATTTAGTGGTGATAAAGTAATAAAACCAGGGAGAATCAATCATCACTTCCAATATCTTCTGAATTGTCTTCCCGCGTCTTACACTTGAAAGAATCTTGTGTTATCTCTGTGGCCTTTTGAGACTCTTTTCAGAGTGTGACTTGCATACATCCTTTAAAGAATTTGGGAAAAGTTTTCTTTTTGCCATTGTCCCAGATGTACTTGTGCCCTGTAGGCATGTTCAGCAAAATGAAAAAAAAAAAAAAAGGCCTTATTAAATCATTAAGTGCTAAGAATTCTTTCAGCTGTGGAAGACACACAATGTACATTGTAGCTGAAACAAATCATACAGTATAACCTGTTAAGGATGTAATTGAGATACATGTAATCATTAACCTTGGAACAGACTGGGAATCAGTTAATGAATCAAATCAATACCCTCTCAACTGATCCATAATAATTTGAAAGAAATGAAAAATTTAACAGTTTCTGTATGTGAGGTTATCATGGGCTGCAATTAACCAGCCTCCAGGAGATTATGTTACCTAGTTACCAGAGGGTAAGTGTAATTTCCGTAGATCTTTTGGAAAGATTGTTATAATGACAGGTGCCAGAGACAATAAAATGGGTCAGAAAGAGACTTTAGGCACTGGCTGTAGCTAGGTCAGCTTTCTGTCTCTCCAAGAAACACATCTCCCCCTGACATTTTGCACTCTCAGTTAGAGCTTCTGATTGATGAAGACATTTCAATAACCTCTCTGCTGAATGCATCAGTTACGAAAACTACTGAAATGTTATCTTTATTTTAAATACTGCCATCTTTGTATCACTGATTTGTGCTTTTTTCAAGGTGTAAATGAAGGCTACAATATATGCTTAAAGCTGTGCAGCTTTCACAAAGAAAGTGAATTTCTTTGAAATATCCACTGGTCAAAGGAATAAATACAAATGAGAAATAAGATTCAAAAATACATGGGGAATATATGTGCCTAGGTGGCAAAAGTTAACGAGCCTATTTTCTAACACTAAATAGGGTAGAAGGAGGAAAAAAACCCTGTTGTTTGCCTCCACAGCATGTACTCAGTGATACCCATGCACAGTGGGATAGTTAGCTACCACATGCAAAGCAGAAAGCAGATGGTATGGTTAGTATAGATCACAGGAACGTGAGTATCTGTGAGTGTGCATGTCTTTGTATGTTCGTGTGTAAATCAGCAAGGAGTTTGACATTGACATACTCCATCAAGTCTAGTTTATAAGGAACAAGTAGTGCAACATTCTGTGCATCTGGCAACTTAACTAGCTCTGTCAATCTGTGGATACTGCTGACATCGTACTATTAGCATCACTTCCATCTGTTTTGTTTATATAGGGCTTGATTTACTTTCACCATGTGAATCAGTAGTGGGTAGAAATGTCCAAAAGTCTCTGGTTCCAATTAAACTTGTAGTGTATTGTGTTTCACAGTATTATGAAAAAGGGGAGCATGGTGGCAAAGATTGTTACCTGTTTCTTCGATGGGAGATATCAATGTATGTTGTGGAATCAGAGGCATATTAGTAGACTGTAAAAAGATATTTCTCTGTGACATATTTAGCTCTTGTTCATTTTCCTATCTTCAGAGAAAAGGAAATTATTTTTGAGACAGGAGTCTGTTCTCCTGTAATTCATAGACTAGTCAACCCTGTGTAGAATGCTTTTTCCTCTTTGGTATTTCCTTGGTGACACTTTAAATTAAACCATGTCAATGATCTCTCTGACAGATATTGCTGCCCAGAACCACAGTAACAAAATTTTAATCTCCTATTCCCTGACTCCTCCGTTACTGTAAGTGCAAACAATTAAAAGGAGTGTTCTAGTTTAGGTAAAACATCTAATTTACCCTAGTTTTCTGCACTCACCTCTGACTTCCACTACCTCTACATGAATAAGGGAAATGATACATTTTGTTTAGGTTTTGTAAATGAAAATGTGTTATTCAGCTGAAATTATAAGGCATTCTAGATGAGTATGTCATATTAATCAACCTGGAATTTAAGCAGATTGGAATCTTCTATACGTGTAATGGAATCTTTTCTGGCCCCACATAGTAAAGTCTACACTTTCACATATCATATAAAGAAACAGTCACAATTCTATTTAGGATTACTCGGAGGGCAGACTGACATCTGTAAAAAAACCCTGTTTTAAATGATACATGACTTTTCCTTAGAAAGCATCCTGTACAATCCTTTCTTCAAAATTATAGAATATAATTTAATAGAAATTTAGCCATGCAATTACTGTTTACTGGAAACCCATCCAAGATGGACTTGAAAGTAGTTGCTATGAAAATATAATGTTTCCCCATGTTATTTGGTGCAATCACTAGCTCTTGTACTCACAGGGAACTTTAACTTAGCAGATAGATGTCTGCTGGCAATACAAAGAGAAAATATGCAAAGACAAAACAGTCCAGGAAGGTTCTCTAATATGTGAAAGATAAACCCCTAATATAACTGGTGAGTGACACAAGTAGGGAAAGTCCTCGTAGGTGACTCTGACACAGAAGGGATGTGGGTGATGTGGTGGTCCAAGGCCATCTTGGGCACAGCAATATAATAAAATTGGAGTGTTTCAGACTCAGGTAAGTAGGAGAAGTAGAACTGCAGCCTTGAATTTCTGAAGGGCTGACAGAGTACCTCAAGAGGAGGCAGTCCTGGATGGCAAAAGAGTCCAGGAAGGCTCAGCGTGTGTTAAAAAGGAACAGGGCAGGAGTGGGCCATCCCCATGTGCCAAATGGTGAGCCAGTAGGGGAGAAGACTAACCTATCTGAACAGAGAAGTTTGCCTGGAACTTAGGGAGGAAAAGAGAGCTTATGAAGAAAGAACAGACAACTTGGGAGAGCAACAAGGATGTTGTGAGGTTATACAGTGAGAGAATTAGAAAGACCTAATTGCAACTAGAAGTTAGTCTGGGTACTGCCATAAAAGAAAATAAAAAATATTTCTATATATTCTTTAGCAGCAAAAGGATGACTAAGTGGAATCTCCAGTCTTTATTGGATGTGAGGAAAACATAGTGACAAAAGATGAGGAAAAGACTGATTTATTTGCCTCAGTCTTTATTAGGAAGTCCAGTTGTTCTGGGGGTACCCAGTTTCCTGAGCAAAAAGACAGGGATGGGAAGAGAAATGAAACTCCATAATCCAAGGGAAAATGGTCAGCAGCCTGTCTCAGCCACTCAGATCCACAGAATCCCATGTGGCCAAATGGAATACTCCCTAGGGTGTTGAGGGCCAGGGGGTGAATAGAGCACAATTCAGTTGTCAGAGGGCCACAAGTGGAGATCCCTACCTGTTGGGGCCAGTTGGGGGGTGGGGTTTATTAATGATCAGTATCAGGGGATCAAGGTCATCCTCAGCCAATTTGTGGATGGGTCCAACATGTGTTTATCTGTTGGAGGTAGGAAGGGTCTGCAGATAGATCCAGAGAGACCAGTGGTATGAGATCCCACGAGGCCAAGGGATGGTCTCTGCCCTCGGTTCACAACATATTCACAACCCCTGCAGTGCTACAGACTGGGGCAGGGGCTGAAGAGCTGCTCAGCAGAAAGGACCTGAGGTGCTGGTCAGCAGTGGCTGAACATGAGCCACTGTGGGCCCAGGTGGCCAAGAAGGCCAGTGGCACCCTGGCTTGGGTGGGCAGGAGGGGGCCAGCAGGACCAGGGCAGTGGCTGTCCCCCTGTACTGGGTCCTGGTGAGGCCGCACCTTGAGTTCCAGGTCCAGTTTTGGGCTCTCGCTGCAGGAAGGTATTGAGGTGCTGCAGTGAGTCGAGAGAAGGGAAACAGAGCTGGGGAAGGGTCTGGAACACAAGTCTGATGAGGAGCAGCTGAAGGAATTAGAATGATTTAGCCTGAAGAAATGAAGGTTCAGTGGTGACCTCCTCACTCTCTAAAACTGCTTGAAAAGAGGGTGTAGTCAGGTGAGGGTTGGTCTGTTCTGCAAAGTAACAAATGACAGGACAAGAGTAAATAGTCTCAAGTTGTGATAGGTGTGGTTTAGACTAGATACTATGAAAAATTTCTTAAACAAAGGGTTTATTGAGCATTGCAACAGGCTGCCAGGGCAGTAGAAGAGCCACCATTCCTAGAGGGATTTAAAAGACACGATGTGGTATTTAGGAAGTATATTTTATGATGGACTTGATAGTGCTGGGTTAATGGTTGGACTCAATTATCTTTGAGGGTTTTCCCAAACTAAACACTTCTATGGTAACAGGTAGTGGTTTGGTAATACTGCTGAATATTCAGGCTTTCAATATTTTTCTGCATCTTCCAGGTTTAGTAAATGTGAGTTAGCTGTGCAGGCATGTTCTGCAATGCAGAATAGGAAAAATATAAGAGTAATTTAGGAAAGTCAGAACACTATCTATTCTGACAAAATGGGACTGCCTTGAGTCTCAACTATTGCCTGATCTCCTGAGTAACTCAGGAAAATTAAAGATTTTCAACCGCAGTAATTAACTCCTCATGTTCACTGGTTTGGTGAACTTAATGGAATAACCTTCTCTCAGAGTATTCTGCTGTCTTTCCTCCCACAAACAAACCATTATGTTATCCAGACTAGTTAGTTCAACTAAATGCTTACAGGGCATGTCTTTAGCCCAACAGCTGATGCTTAAGACATTCTTGATTCTCTGCTATCATAATTCAACCAAATCACCTGCAGGCAAAAATCATGGCTTTCCCTCTCTGTCCTTGGAGGAAGGAAACAAAACCACCATTTTACTTTTTCCTATGCCAAGAAGCTTCTAAATTTTCAAACCTTAGACACAGGTCTCCCAGAATAGTGTCATATTTGTTGCTAATAAGTCACAGTGAGTTATCATTCTTCCTCCTGTGTTTAAAAATGTAACTGTGAAAATTATTGCAGTGGAATAAAGTAGAAAATCTAAGCTAGTAAGGTAAGCTTAATAGATTTGCCGAAGACAGGTGAGTGGCTATGTCATGGCTATGATAAATTTGAGATCTGATACTCAAGTACAATATAGTGACCTAAACTGGGAACAACAGGTGAAGTACGGGAAGTCTGAATTGCATACATTTAGATTTTTAAAAAAGACTTTGATTTTCAAAGCACTTTAAAAAAAATTCTACATTTGAAGGCACCCAGATCTCCTACTGTCTCAATTTCAGGCAGTGCATTTTGGTGTGACAAGACTAGGACATATTCTTCTGGTTGTCAGGTACCATTCCAGTCAAGATCCAGACTTCCATGTGTTCCTTCATTTAGTTATTATTTCACTTCAGCTATTTACAGAAACCTTTCTGCAGGAAAGACAGACTCTGCTCTGACTGTCAGAGCATAACACAGTTATTTTATGCTTTCTCCATCATGCCACCTTTGTTCATACTGGGGTGGAGAGACAAAGCAGATACTCATTGGTCTTTGATTCAGAAGTTTGTTACTGACACTTTAAGGAATGGAGGCAAAAGTTAGTTTCCACTATTTGAGAATAAATACTGCACCCTATCCCAATCATCATCAAGGGAGTACAGAAGGGAAAAAAAATTATAGGACCTCTTTCCATTGATCTTAATCCTTTGCCTTTTCCTTTTCCCTAAAACCTGGAATTGCAAAACAGGATCTTACTGCAACATTTGGGAACCTGACTTTCCCATATACCTATGCGGGGTGTTCAGAATCAGGGTAGGATTTCATAAGCATAGTGTATAAGCTTTAGAAAAGATGGATAGTTTGCTATATTCTTTTTTCTTGTCTCCAATATGATACCTGAGGAGCGAATTTAAAATATGGATATCAATATGAATGAGGAGAAGGAAGATCAAACTCCCACAGAGACCTTAGGTATAGCACATAGGCGACTCCAAGACATCCACTCTTGTAGCTTGATTCAGTCCGTGCAATGAAACATCGGACACTTCACATGTGTCAGGTAGAGTTTAAGTCAAGCATCTTGGGATGAAGGTCATGGGCTGGGCCTTTTTCTTGGAACATTCTGTTCATTTTCTGTGTCTGCAAATACACAGCAATTCTCATGCAGTTTTCCAGTGGCTGATCTGAACCTACTCAATCAAAATCTTCATGTGTGACGTATGATAGGATTCTGTTATTTTTTGAATGCATCACCATAACCACCTCAGGGCTGTATTTTTTCCAAAGAGCAGAATTATCAGCAGATAGTTCATTAAACCTCAGTTGAAATACAATTTTCCCTAAATGTATGAGGAAATAAAGGGGAATATAATTCCCTGAAAAGGACATAGTAGTTTAATTGGGACACATAGGACTGCAAACACTTTATGTTTAGGGGAGCATGGATAAGTTTTGCCTTTGTAATTCCATGCTTTCCATATTTAAGAAGGAAAAAAATACTAGTCATACTACATGTCTGAGTAGTAAAAGAATAGAAAATTGTTTGAAGTCCGTACGTAAACGGCAATATAAAATTCCAACAAAATATTCTTATTGTGCCATTATTGTTTTATAGTGTATTAAAGACAAACTAAGCACTCAAAACCTGAAGCTAGCATGGAGTTATTATTTTTCATAATTTAATAATGAACACATGGCCAAAAAAGGAAAGTAAAACAGTTTTTGTGAAAACAAAGATCTGCAGATGCACAGAATAAAGTTTGTTGTAAAAGGAAATGTGGGTTCCTGCAGTTTCTAAAGTACAAACCCCAGGATTCTATTTATTCATCTGCTATTACTTACTCCTACTACATTAACCTGCTTTCACTCCTTTGTAAGGGTATGCCATTGCTATTGTGTCTTCTGCATGGATGTTTAGTGTACAGAAATTCTGCAGATGAGACATTTGGCAAATATTTGTGTTTGGTCCTTCATTTGTGAAAATGAATAAAAAGAAGCCTGATATGGCTACAATGTGCCCCCTACAATATGCAACCATAGAAAAAAGGAGTGCAGCTCAGGATTGAGATCTCCAATGTGACTATGCTATCTAGCAGATTACAAACTACATCAGGCAGTGGCGGTTCAATGGCACATCATCATGATATGTAGTGCAACATGTCTTTCCAAAAAGTGAAAACACTCGCCATGAATAATGTGTGACTTGATGATCATTAAGCAAACAACAGATGGGATCCTTATCGCCTGATTCTGGCCCCCAAGTTCAAGGTGTTCTTCCCAGTCTGCTTTCTCCTACTACTCTATATGGAAAGAAAATGGCAGCAGCCCTACAGTTTTGTGAACTTTTGCTGTGTTTAAAAAGTCCTAGTATGTTTTATCCCTTGAAAGAATACATAATGCTTGTAGTACAGACTTGATATGGGCAGGCAGCTACTTACACCTGAAAGATGGGAAGGACACCTACAAAGAAAGATTTAATTACAGGAGGGAGATAAGACTGTATCTCCATGGACTTTATATTTTGATATTTGCAGAGATTACAATGGCAGCTCCTTGCAGCTTTTATTAGGTGTTGTGTTCTTGCTGAAGCTTCTATAAGAGACTTTGTCATTTGGGAGGGTTACAGACTGTTTTTTTCCTGTGTATGACAGCACATTTGAAATTGTTTTATGTATGTATGATTCTTTCAAGGAGAAAAAATAGTTAGTTAACCTGTAAATGGAAAGGTCCCTGGAAAAGCTTTTAAAGAGATGAAAAGATAACAGGTAAATGAAAATGACAAAAAAAGCACCAGTTCCAGATATAAACTAATCACTTTCAAAGAGTGGAGTTTTCAGAACTCACATTGGAGAAAACAGCTGCAACCAACATTCTAACCTCTGACCCTGGTGTTCATCAATGAGTGAGAGGAGTGCTTCACTCCCTGAGTAGTCTGAACCTCAAGACCTGTGGACCTGATGATATTCAGCCTTTTAAGTGAGCTGTAGATCAGTTAGGATGGAATCTAATTTAGCTGTCAATGAGTATTTAAGCTGTATAAGCTGTTCATGTTTAATCATGAGTGAGTTTGTGAGTTTTGAAATTTGAAAGAATAAATACTTGAAAGATTCACCCAAACTGTATCTGGAGATATCTGATGTCAGGTGCCTGCTGCCATGGACCCAGGAGAATTCTGTCGATTTCTAAAATATATAAATATTTTTTTGAGGAATGGATAGAGAGATCTAGATACATGGTAGTGTACTGTATTTATACATTTATTATTTTTTATGACAGACTTTAAAGCAATATGAAATGTCTGTAGAGATATAATTTTCTTTTTTTCAACTTCATTGCCTCAGAAAAGAGAAATAAGGATAAAGAGAAGAATGAAGGAGAAGATCCCTTCTCCAGGCTGTTCTTTTTATCCTTCTATTTTCTTTTTAATGTCTAGATTTACTTAAGTATAAGGGAAGATTATCTTTCCCTGTAGGAATAATTTGTTAATTTACATAACCTATGTTTTGCAACAGCAGTCATATTCTTCCATTTGTTTAAAATGCTCTCAATGAACAATAATGGACACTCTTTGTGAATATTTTCTGCTTTCAAAAGTTTAATTTATGCTATCTCTGAAACTAAATGCATCACTTTCAAATCTGGCAAAATTGCTTCCTCTGTGAAATGAAAGCAATATTTCTCAATTTTTCTCACTTTTCTATATACTTATTTATCAGTATTTATCTAGTTCCATTTTATCAAAAATTTATAAAATTTTTAAACTTTGTTACACACGTGCAGGCATTTGGACTAACTTCCTGGATGTCTGCAGTATTTGACATCAGGAACTCTCCATTTGAAAATTCCTCTGATAGAAAATGTGTGGGTATGCATAAGGGAAAGAAGGGAGGAGTTCCTTTTAATTGTATAAATGTGCTGGTTGATTAAAGCCAGGAGGGTGCCTTAGTAATTTTAAAGCATATTTTTCATTTAAAAAACCCCAACAAAAACCAAAGAAAAATGTTGAATAACTCAACATTTTAACTATTTACTGAACGTAAGTTTGAGTATCTACCATGTATGTGTCATCAATTCCTCAATTTCTCTCCCTCTCTCCCTCTCTCTCTCTCTCTCTCTCTGTACCTATCTAGTGTGTCTCTAACTGACTTTCTTAAGCCTCAGGTCTCCTCCAATGTAAACAAGATATGATAAGCCTATCTTATTTGAGCAAAGCAATGGCAATTTTGATTATTTCTAATGTACCTGATATGGCAACTTGACTAGTTACCTCTTATTCATGCATCTTAATTTGGAGCTGATTCTCATTTTTCTCTTTGTAAGTCAAATTAAGAAAATTGCCACAACCATAGATCTCATTCTCTGGCATAATAACCAAGATAATATTTTATTCTTAACACCTACAATTTAAAATATTATTTCCCCTTTTAATAATTTCTATGGATTTTTACTGAGGTTTGAGTTTTTAAAGGAACTCTAGAGATTGCCCTACAAATATATTAAGACATCATAAAATTCTCATATTGAATTTAAATTTCCTGACTTCAAAGTTTGGTTAAAACATTAAATGTCTGTGGTAGTTAGCTGAGGTTCCATTGGATTTCCTGATGAGTTCCTAAGCTTCTTGACAGTTTCTTGATCTACCTTGATTGAAGATCTAAGGTATGATTGACAATGAGATCTGGCTGGATGTTCCTGCCGGTCTCTTCAATCAAAATTTCCCTTATCTGAGAGTCTCTCTGATGTTCTTAATATTCTATATTATAAAACTTACAAAGATTCAAAGAGAAGCACACAGCTCATTAGAAGAGTGATGACTCTCAAATGAACTACCTTCCATTTAGCAAAGACCATGGTTTCTCCAGAGGGATTGTGCTCTGTCAGCTCAGATGGCAAATGCTTGAAATCTTTGACTGCAGGCAAGTCAAGAGAATAAACAGCTCCCTCTGTTCTATATCACTAAACTGACAGTCCCACCCTTTGTTTTAGAACAAGACTTCAACTTACGAGCAATGTGTGTGTCATATGAATGTGAGTTACTTCTCATCTACACCCACTCATACTTCCTTCCTAATAACAAGTTGTTCCAAAATATCTTGTCAGCAGCCCCTTTCCTGCTGCTTAAAGGGGAAAAAAAAAAATCAAATCCCTTGTCCATTCGTTCACTTTACCCAGTGAACTAAACTTGTGTATTTTGCCCTTACAAGGCTAGATCTTCTTTCTGTTTGTGAATGAACACTCATCAGCACAATGCAATGTGACTTCATTCAGTAGCAGCAGCTGCAGAAGCTGTCAAGACTACAGTTTTGGGCAGCCAGAAGAGGACTGCACAAATATTTGGCTTTTGAGGTTTAGAAAGGGAAATGTAATTTTTTTTTTTCTGGGGATGTTTTAATTTTGGCATGATTTCATTTCAGTTCAGTTTTCTGCATCAAATTAAATTATAAAATAAAAGGAAAATATTTTGTCGAGGTTGAACAAAACACATCACTTGACCAACAGGCTGCTTCATCTATTTTTTAAATTTAAAGTAATTTAAAATATAATTTAGCTACTTTTTATGGAATTTCAAAGCAAAAACATGATATATTTAATTTTGAAAATATGCAGGTGTCCCCAGATTCTGTTTTTTCTCTGTTTCATTCTATGTAATAAAAATTGCTTGTGCTTCAATACAACACCAGTACTTCCACATATCACTGCATGATGCTATACAATGCTACATAATAGGAACTTTGAAACAAAACAATGTCATTCCTTTTTAATTTGCATAATTGTACTATTCCAATAATGCACTGAAAAATCTCTTTTAAAACTCCAGTATTTTTATCCTAAGGCTTCTTCACTTCAAAATCATCCTATAACTAACTATTCTTCTCCTCTGCTTTCTTTGGCCTTCTAGTATTTTTATTCCAAGCATCTTTCTAATCACTGCTACCATTTCTAACTTAAATAACCCTATTATTCCTGTATCAACAAGTTAAACGACATATTTTGCCAAAATAACATTATTTTTACATTGCATCATGACAATATATCTGCCTTGTCTGCCGATAGTCCCACTAATATCACTTCAGTGGGACTCAAATGCCTACATTCCTCAGTTCTTGTCTCAGGTTTTTGAATAAGGGCAATCTGAACTTTAAAAATTCATGCAGGAGAATTGTCTTCACTGGTCAAATGTAGAAAGCATATACTGAAATTTCATATTGGAAAAAGTTAGCTAATTTTGCCATTCTTATAATCAGTAACATTGCACTGTCATTCTTATTCAGACAACCTTGCCATCATATTGCTTATACCTGAATAAAACAAACTTTATATTGTTCAAATAATGAAGTGAAACTATTATGTCAGGGAGAAAAATATTGTCATATTATTTATACCTTTTTGACACCCTTACAGATTTTGCATACTGATGCTTTTCTGTATTTTTGCCATCCCACATTAAAAGCTTTGAAATTCCTATATTTATGGGACAAAAATAACTCAATAAATCACTAGAAAATATTCTATTTCTAGAATTAAACTATCTTGTAACTAAGATTTTGCGTTCTGGATATTTATTCAAAATCTATTACAATCAACACGGTGAACAAGAATAGGCACAACATTCAAGACCATTTTCTTCAAATTAGGTTTATAATAAGGCAACAAATGTCTGTAAATCCACCTTGAATAAAAGACCGCAGTGTGGTCATATTCAGATATCCATGACTCTCTCATGACCAGTGCAATACAGCATCTGAGCTTCTGAGACACAGGCTCTCATTTTTGGTTGCACTACAGTTTCTCTCCTGATGAAAATGTGGGTTTCTAGCAGGCTGAGAAGCATCTACTCTGATTGACTTTTTCCTCAGATGTATTCATCACATAATTGTAATCAGGAGAAACCAATTTGTGTTGTTCCTACTGAAGTAGAGCATTTGCAGCATTGTAATTAAGAAGGCTTCATTGCTAATACACTGGGCATTTGTCTTTTCTGCAGATTTAATGACATTTTGCAGTGTGATTGAATTCAAGAAGATTGTGGAACTAGTCTCCAAAAATTTTAGTACTTTTCGTTTTTAGTATAAGGGGTTGGACATGAATCTTTCTGTGTTAAAATTTCATGTCAGTTCTATAATACAGCCCTTTACTTAAGCCACACTCTATCAATAGTTTTTTTCAGTCATCGTGTCAAAAGCAAAATGCCTCATTTTCCCATGTCACCTGATTTCAAAGCACAAACATAGTTTTCCAAGCTAAATGTAAAACTCCCGGTTCTACAGATATCTATGAATTTTGAAAACTCCTTGGATCATAATTAATTATATTAAAGAATAGAAAACTCTGGCAAGTATAGAATCAGGGGAAGGAAGGGAAAAGTGAATTGTGAAAAATTAAGTAATTAATCTTGAAATTATTTTGTATATTATTTTTCTTTAATAACTTGTATTTCTAAAACAGTTATTCTAATTACTAAGAAAGTAATACTTTTTTTAAAAAAACAAACCAGTCTCTGAATATTTTTGTGACATTTTTATGGTTTTCCAATAGCATTTTAAACTGGAAATGATGCTTCCTTGAAAACCGATTTATTTTAACAAATTGTCAGTTTTCTTCTTCCCTAAAATAGTTAATTGAATGATGTTGCAAATGCCCTTTGTTGTGCAATGTCATTACATAAACAGGGAGAAACTTTAGGTTTTCTTACATTGAAAGGGAGTCCAGAGGTAGCTGGATGCTGGAGCTCGGTTGCACTGAAAAATGCTGCCAAGAGATTTAGCTTGCTGGCAGGATCACATGCCAAGAATCCAAAGGGTGACAAGAGTGTCAATCAGACTAGTCAGATCCTGCTTAGAACTCTCAATTTCTTCACTCTCTGAAGGGATATGTATGCATACAGCTGCAATAAATCTGTATACACTTTCCTTCACCATAATGGTGTCCCCAGAGAAGAAGATCCATCTGAACCCAGGCTATTCAGGCATATTGACTGCTTGATATTTGTCACTCCCACGTAACTGCATCATTTCTTGGTGCTAAACTCATTTGTGAAGATAGAGGTATGGTGGGAGATGACACCCACTAGTAGCAGCAAGTGGTAAAATCGAAAGAGCTTTCATTTACTTCATTTTACAGTGTGATGTATTGGGGTTATGTTAAGTTATTGATTGTCTCTTCTATTTTTAGGGTTGTGTTTTTTTTCTTCTGCTTCTATGTTGCTCCTTAGCCCCTCTCCAGATGATCTTTGTTCCTGTGACAAGCAAGTCATAGCAAAAAAAGGCAGTTGGCACGGGTGCTGATTTCCTCCCACCTCCCTCAGCCTGAAGTTAAATTCTCTATGGGTCACCAAGGGAGTTCCAAGGAAAGGTTTTTGAGCAAAGAACAGCAGGCCTTGCATGGCACGGGCTCATATTGTCACGTTTCCCTCTGGAGTTATAAGTGGTCTTCAATTTAGCAAGAAAAATGGTGTATCCCTCCTTGCAAAAATGATACACAGAATTTATTGCACCTGTTCTTTGGTTTCAGCTTTCAAAGCTATACCCAAAGCAAAGAAAGTCAAAGGAAAAATATGTAGGCAGTCTGATATTTTATAGTACAATTTATCTTTTAAATATTATGTAGCTGTTATTTTACTGATGCTTCATGTCCAGAGTATCATGGGTATTTACTACTGATTTCTTGAGTTAAGAAGTAATTGCAAATACTTATTATATCTGCAATTAGTAGACCAGGGATTGAAGAAATGAAGGATATTATATGCAGAGGGCTAGATTTAAGAAGAAATAATTTTGAAGATTGATACAGCCAGCAGCACAGAGGGAAGTAG
Source organism: Sitta carolinensis (assembly GCA_032173965.1). Taxonomy (NCBI): domain Eukaryota; kingdom Metazoa; phylum Chordata; class Aves; order Passeriformes; family Sittidae; genus Sitta; species Sitta carolinensis. Next base: position 66,525,273 of record CM063313.1, on the reverse strand, counting down.
TGAGGAAAAGTAGGTTGTGCTTTTGTAACAGCATTGGTTATAAATTCACTACAGTTCCTAGCTCTATAATCATCTGATGTGATACACCTTTGCATTGTGTTCCCAAAACTCCCTGTTATAGGACCTTCTGCAGCTCAGGGCTATAGAACCCCAAAACCATTTTCCTTATAATTCCCTAGAGTATTGGAACTTCTTGAGTGCTGGATTTTTAGACAAGGAATTCTGGTAAAATCTTGGACTCAATGATCTTAGAGGTCTTTTCCAACCTAAATGATTTCATGATTCTATGACTCCTGAAGAACTGAGTACCTAAAAGAAGCAAATGCACAAAAGGCAGTAAAAATTATCTTATCATCCCATTCTTAACATCACAACTTAGATTCACAAGCCTCCCACTCATCTTTGGGCAGCTCACAGGGAATATAATCTTTTCTGCCAGTAAAATCTGGGTATATTCACAACTGCCCAATTCATAATATTCAGCAACTGAAGATCAACTCATGCCTCAACAAGAAATCTGCTTGGATTTTTTCTTGTTATCTTTCATGGTCCTATCCCATTAAAAGGTAGATAATCTCATTTTCTCAGTATGCTAGTGAGAAAAACATTCACGTACATGAACTAGGGAGAAAAATAATAACAATTTTTAAAAATTATAAAATAGTTTCTTCTCTGGACATATTTTTCAAAAAAAGTCTGGGTCTACCACGTTTTTTGAAGAGAAGGATCAGAACCAGAATTTTAATGAAATATCACCACCTACTCATACTTCAAAAAGAACTAGTCCATCCTTCCAAATTTTCACTACATGACATGCTCATTTTGGTAAAACTCATTCCTAGGTACCCATGCTACCAGAAGCATTTGATTCTCTGTGGCAGTTTCCACCTTTCATCTAGACCAACATGATTTTACAAGTGTTTCTTGCCCAGGGTTATGCGAAATGAATGCAGCTCTTCCAGGTGCAATTCACCTTGAGCATCATCACTGTCTCTTTCTGTCTGGGTTGAAGCTGTGGTTACTCTTCTTGTTTCATGACAATCTTCTTGAGGATTTTGTCTTGGACTTTTCAGTGTAAAGAAATCACTTTTAAAAAGGCATAGTCAGGTCTTTATATATAGGCAGGAATTTTGAAATTTCACCTGGAAAATGACACAGAAACATGTACTTTCACTGGGAAAGGACACCACCACTTAATTTTCTTAGTTAAACAGGAAAAAAAAATTAAGAAAAAATTCCAGTGCAACAAAAATCATTAGAACACAGTAACTAGCAAATCAGTGGTTTTAATGATGTCAATGTTGTTACTCTTCAAAATGTCTTTTGTTTTCAGAAAAAAAAATCACATTTTGAAAGACAAGAAAAATTTTTCATTCACGGTCATTTCTGTTTGAATGATGATCAGGTACATGTGTATTATGCAATATGGGAGTTAATACAATAAAACAGTAGCGATGACTTTGAGAGATCTAAGAAACAAAGGTCTGGAAATGGAAAGGGAAAAACATGTTGCAGAGTATCCTTACCTGCTGCATGTATGTGGATGTATCTTGAAGCAGTTTTACAATAGCACTAACAAAAAAACCAGATTTGAACCTCAAAATACTTAATCTCTTAACAAAAGATCTGATACTCATGTATTTATAAGACTTGTTTCTTGCACAAATAGGGTAGCTTCATTATAATTCATATGCATTTCAGTTTACTAATATTTTGAATGTTTAAAATGTTTTCAAGCTTTTTCATTTGATTGTTCTCTACTTCCCCATGTTTATAAACTGGCAAAAAGCACATAAAAAACTTGAGCTAACACTTAAGCAGAATAAAGAACTAGCCCTTGAGCACTTCTGTCAAATGCTAGAAATTCAGATAAAGGTAGCAAAACTGACATGCCACTCTCCATGATGACAAAGGAAGTTGTTGAAAAAGAAAAGGAAAAGGCTGTTTTCAAAGCTTCTTTCTCTTTTGTTTCTTTCATTTTTTTCCCCTATGAAAATGAGAGGTCATATCTTTCTAGCCTACATGGACATTCATTCCATTTATGATCTTGATAGTGAAAAGGTTCTGGGGAAGTATTTGCAGGCAAGAATGCTCACTCAGTTGCTAGGGGAATGAGAATAATTGAGCTTATATTTGATCTTTTGGCATCCATCATACTTCATATTTTTCACCTGTCATGCCACATCACACCAATGTGATAGAGTAAACTGTCTGGCACTTTTACCCTGCTATTGCAGCTCCTCTATACTCCCCCACCCAGACACTGGCAAAGACTTTCTAGAGGCACCATAAGCAGGAATTTTTTCAGGCTGTCGTTTGTGATGCTATTTATAGAGCAAATTGTTGGAGCTGAAACATATTTTCTTCTCCAGGGTAGGAGATGACCTATCCCTCCCTGCATTGCTCTCTACAACGATTCCCAAACTATTTTGATGTAGTGCAGTTCCAGGGTACTATTCCACGTCTTATTGTGACAAACACAAAAAATGTATATTTTACCCTCAATTATTGCCTCTTAAGACTTTTCTCACAATAGACCTCTGCTCTTAATGGAGGCAGAACAGCTGTATGAAAGAGGAAATAGGATGTTTATGATAGTAGTTTGTGACTTTCCCTATTTATTTCTGTTCCAATTAAAATTTTTTCCTAACTTCTTTCTACAGTCAAAGGCTCTTTATGAAATACATTTCTGAATGGGTATGAAATAGTTATGAAAGAAGGAATTAGAAGTGAAAAAATGTTGCTTCAGGAAACAGACCTAAATAAATGTCCTTCTTGGGAAGGACAAGCTGGGAGAGAGCAAGTCCTACTTTATTTTTTGCTTACTGCACTTGCATGGCCCTTACTGAGTGGCTATCTGAAGCAAAACATGGCATATTGTGCTGCATTCCATGTTCGAGATCACACAGAAGATAAGCAACCTCTTCTTCCCAATATTTTTAGGAGGCCTTTGAAAACCAACAAAACAATTAATAGCAAAACATTTTCAGTGGAAAGTGTGCTGAATCCAGAACATAATCTCTTCTGATGAGTAGAGATCACAGACTACAGCTTCAGATCATTCTGGTTTGTGTACCTCTTAACTAGCATCTGGGAATAAATCTAAGGGACTCTTCAGTGCTCTGAGATAGTACATTAAATTAGTCTGACCTATGATATGATTAATTTGGGTTTTTTTTTATTATTTTCTTAGACAACGAGAGTCATAGAAATGTTAGTTGTATGAAACTTCTCAAGGTCACCCAGCCTCCCATTTGAAAAGGGAATATTGCTAACAAGATCAGGTCAGAGATGGATTTGCCTAGCTGAGTTCTGAAGTCCTCTGAAGACAAAGATTCCTCAGCCTCTCTGGGTCACAGCTAACCTGCACTTACCTCCTGGTGAAGAAGCTTTCCTGATGTCCAGTACGAAGCCCCTAACTCACCACCTGTGGCCATTGCACTCTCTTAGGTAGCTTTGCAGTACCCAGAAGAGTTTGGTCATGCTGTCCTTGTTACAGCTCTTCACATATCCACCAGATGTAGTTACACTGTCTATTTGCCTACTCTTTCCCAGACCAATCAAATACAGACTCCCTAGCTTTTTCTCATACATGATGACTCCTTGGAGTGTTTGCACTGAGCACTACATTTTCTCCACAGTCTTCTTGGGACACAAAAGCAGACAGAATACTCTGGCCACACTTCTCTTAAGGCAACTCATTATGAAATTAGTACTATTCATGACGAGGGCTCTGTCATCTTACCTTTGGTTTGGCATCACTGCAATCCTCAAGTTCCCTTCAGTTTACAAGAGGAAACAGGATTTGTCACTTTGTTGGACACACAGAAAAACAACCCCAAAATTAAACAATCCAATGATATCTTCCATAAGAGTTAACATTTATCTCATTCTCACTTTAGCTCACAGATTTCCCTTACCTCTGTACTGTGCACTAGAACTTTTTTTTTTTTTATTATTATTATTTATTTTTAATTTTTTAAATTTTATTTTATTCTTTCATCCAGAAGCAGTAGAGTTGGATGAAAAGATCCATATTTCTGGTATGCTAAGAGAAAAGCTAAGGCTACCCTGGTTCCAACACATGGAGGAATCATGCATAAGCTGGGCTGGGATAGTGAGCTATATTCAGGTCTAAGGGAATTTAAATAAAGCCAGTGAAATTCCAGGAAGGACTGATTTGACATTTGTAAGAAGCAAATTTCAGACAGAAAGTTAAATTAATGTTTTCTAAAAGACATTAAAGGGAGGACTAGGTCCATTCTAAATAAATTTATAGTCAGATATACAGCAGAATATCATCGTATCTTCAAACCTCAAATAAACATTACATTGTTCTTGACATTTTTTTCATTATTCTCTTTCTGTTCCACTTCACAACAAAATTTAATAAACATTGAAAACTGGGTTCATTATACTGTGTAATACCTTTTATAAATTGTAGCAGAAAGGATTCCTATATTTATGGATCTATCAAAAAAAGTGGCTAAAAAAAGAAATAGTTCCCTCTCATCAGGAAGTGAATCTGCCAAATGTTATTGCCATAGGAAATCTAAGTCACATTGGATTACCACCTGGCACCATCAAAGCTAAACTACTGTCAACTTTAAAAAGAAAAAAAAAATCAGATTATCATGGGTTTATGAAATATGTTTCTAATCAGCTTCAATTCAGTCCTCTTATAATATAACAAAAAGAGAATATTTACTCTTCAGTAGAAGAATTTATTATCAGTAAAATGAAGTTAAAAAATTAAGAAAATCAGAAAAGATTAAGATTTACAACTCAAAGATCAATAAAGGAAAACAATGGGATGAAAGGATGGAGTTAACATTTTTTTCAACTGATAAAGTAAAGTGTCGATGTAATTTTGGAGTATGCTTAGAGACCAGTTTTTTAAATTTACAGTTAATTGCATCATCAGGTGAAGTTTTACAAGATGACTAGGCAATTTGGAAAAATCTAAGATTCGCTAAACATAAAAGATCAACTCTGAACTTTTAAAAGTCTTCTGATGGTCATAAGTAATTTGGTCGAATTTGAATTTTTAATAAATTATATACATAAAATAGATATCCAACCTGCTCGGAAATCCTAATGCCAGAAATTGCAATACAAATACTTGAAATAACTTCCCATAAAAATTTATATATATGTGTGTGAACGCATACACCCCAAACATTGTTATAAAAATTAAGTCACTAGTTTTGAAAGTAATTCCTCAGAACCAGTAATAAGTTTTTAAGTGTCCACCAAACCGCATACATGTGGTCTTCAATTCATTCCTCCAATTTCTCCAAGTTGTCTGCATTTGGCCAGATCTTAGGAGCAGTGTCTGCATTTTCTAAATGCTCAACATGCCTTTTGTTTATATGGACCCTGTCTTGGCAGTTGGAGAGACTGCCTCATCTATTTGGAGAATTTAACACAGGGAAGCTGGTGTGGGTGTCTCCATGAGCTGTGAGAGGTAGTGCATCTTGGAAATGTGAATAAAATTGTTTCAGGATTTGTAGATCTCACCATCTTACAGACTACATCTACAACTGAAATTCACAGGACTCTCAGTTAGGAGCAAGTCTGAGTGACCAGGCAGCATCCTGGGCAGCTAGCATGGCTACCAATTTGACTTGGAGAATGGCATCATATCCATTCTAGCCTAGTATTCATTCTAGCCTAGTGTTCCATAGAACAGCACTATTAAATGTGAAATGTCCTAATCACGGACTGCTGTTTTCATCTTAGCAAGACAGCAGGACAAGAGAAAACAAGATGGCAAAGCACATCTTGTGTTGGGATCAGGGCTGTGGTACAAATTAAAAAATTATTTTTTTTAAGTTTAAATCATACATGTTTCTAATCATTTGACTTGTTACATGGTGGATCCTGACTCAAGAAAAAAAAAAAAAAAGTTAAAAGAAGAAAGAATGTATGTAAATCATTAATGTAGTCAAGTTAGTTCCCTAAAAATCAAGAGATGTACTCTGTCACTTGTGAGGGTAAGGTTTGTTTTTCTCTACGAGGACCCTCCATCTTTCTCAGGAGTGTCGAATTGGAATTAAAAATACAACGGTCTAATGTTAAGTTAGGTTAACAGTATTTCCCACCATTTTTATTTCTTTTTTACTAGGTCATCAAGGGCAATATTATGGTTTAGACTTTGTTCAGAAAAAGAATCAAGAATAGAATATACAGTGCTATTAAGGCACAGTGAAAAGTCCTATATTTTAATAATAATCCTATATTTTCAACAATGATCTTATTTAGTCAATAGTGGCAGCCTTTAAGTGTATTAGTTTAGCTGCTGGAAAAAATCAGTGGCAAAAAAATATTTACTGTAGGTGGGGTCTGTTGAGCTTAAGTGATATGTGTAAGTTCCCATTCTATTTCTAACTTTAATATTATTTTGGGACCAGTGCTGTGTATAAGCCTAAATTGCTATACATTTGTAGCAATTTTGTATTAGAAAATAAAGACTCACACAGAAATAATGATCTTAACTGAGTCCATGCCTCATACAATGTTAAATTTCTCTGGTCTTCTTGTGCTGATGGAGTGCTCCCACTGTTAAAAGCAAAACCCCTATTGATGCTGCTAACGACAAGGGAGAAGATGTTTTGCTTTATGGGCAAGCATGGTTGATTTCTAGGACCCTGACAAGAGAATTAACACAGGGAGAAAGTGTGGAAATTTTGGCTGATATGCTCTGTGGCAAGAATCTGCCTTACACATTGGTGAAAAAGGGGTAGCTGGATGCTATGCAGGTAATAATTTTACTCCTTTGTAGACCAGTCCTTCCTTTCTCGGAGGAGTCTGTTATTAACAAAGTACGACATAATGGAGATAAGCAAAATACTGGAAAGAGCAAAACACCTTTCTTTTAAGTACAGACCTGTTCTTCTTCAGGTGAAAATTGCAATGAAATCAGTGTGCCTCATTTTCCACAAGCTTTTAAATAAGAATACATACCGTTTCTACATTCGCCAAAGAGCAAACTCTATATCCAAGGAGTATTTGCCAGAGAGCTCAAAATTCCTTCGAGTTTACTCATCCCAAAAGATGTCATAATAAACCAAGCAGTATCACGTTCACTAAACAATCATCATTTTCTTAAAATTTCTAGTTATTTGCTACAGACAACTGCTAACAACAGTTCCTTTGTAAATGAAACATATTCACAGTCAGTACTATGAGCTAAGGTCCTCAGATTCTGTCCCTTTGTCTGTTGTTGGTCTGGGGCTGTATGGACTTATGCAGAACACTTAAGGAAATTTTATAAGTTCTGAGGCAATGTATTTGTCAGAAAACTACTCTGTCAACTATCTCTGTTACGATATTTTAAAAATGTCAACCCCTACATTTCTTTACCTTTTCCCTAAAAACTATTTATTTAGGTACCTATGTAACAGTGTATTTTATTCTTGTTTTCAGATTTACCACACTGAAATATGTTACCTTGTATCTGGAGATGTGGAAGTAGTTTTGCTATATCAGTTGTTGGTCCAGGAAAATATTACCAAAGGAAATTTTTCAATTTGCAATATTAAGCTGAGATCTTCTTACTACATTGTGACAAAATAATGTTATGATGCAAGCTGGCTTTCCCGCTTATGTCTTCAGATTTTTGTCAGGTCAGATTGGACAGGAATTTTAACCTTATCTTTGTTATACATCTGAGGAAAATCCTACTAAAAATTATAACAATAAAGGGGTAGGATTGGTGACTTTTATTTCAAATATAAACCCAGAGAGAAGACTGTCTTTTAAGGTGATTCTAGCTCTGAGGTATGAGTTAAACATCAACCTAATTTTACACAAGTCAAATTGTATCTGGAACAAGCAAAAGGTGTCATTTTTGGCTCCAGCCTGCATACTCGTTTTTTCTGAGTGGGAGAAGAGCATTTTCCAGGCAATCCCATGAGACTTTTGTTTTCCACTTTTGCACAGTTTTTCTTGCCTGGGGAGGTGAGGGAGAAGCCTGCAGCCTGCAGAACAGATATCACAGGCCTGTGAGTTAATATATACACCCCTACAAAGCTACTGACAATGTAATTTTTAAATTATATTAATTCGAGCCCTGTTTACATGCTTATACTTTACCAAATGATCCTCTGTGAATCAGAGGAGGCCTGTCTTTCATTGCCTAGCATACCCCAATGGAATGCAGCTCACCAATTTTAGCAATACGCTTTTTAATTTTGTTTTTAGCATCAGACTGGATATGATCAAATACCCTCCAGCTCACAAGTGCTTTTCTAGCTGCTAGCTGTGTTTTCCTGCTGGAGCCACAGCCTGATGCACATTCTCAGACTTGCTGATGAGTCACCGACACAAGAGGACTCTGGGCTGTAGCCCAAGCCTGCCACTGGCCCGCGCAGCTGAAAACCAATACTGGTTGCTATTTAGATCAACAGCATAAATGCCAGTGTATTTGCAACATGTTAAAGGATGGTTCAGAAAGCTAGAAGTAAAAAAAATATATATTTCCTTTCCACAGCCCTAATGCTAGCTTCACAGTGTTTACAAACAGCTGTTGCAACAGCCCCAAGCTCCAAAGAAACATGTGACATATCTGAGAATCTGGCAATCAAAGTATTTGTTTGAGTGCATCCCATGTATGGCTTGGTGTAACAGGAGATGTAGTCCCCCTGGTATTTGTCACTGTGGCAGCTGTGTGCATGGCAGTGGCAGCAGTTCTGCAGCTATTTGCTCCTTTATTTACTGCAGCAAGTAGAAAGTGATCCCAAAGACAGGAGAATTCAGACACCAGAGAGAAGGGAGCAAAACCCACTGAAAAAAAAATTTTATAAATAAAAGGATCCAGCAGGTGTTCATGGAACAACTTGTGTGTTAAAGGTAACAACACAACACTTGAAGACAAGTGTTGCACAGCCCCATTTCTCACTTCAGGGAGGTTTTAGGAAAACAGCAGTCCCACACAACTCCTACACTGCATTTTTACCTCACTATGGCTGTTCCTACACCCACTTTCCATCTCACAGTGACATCCTGCAGGGATAACTGGCTTTTGTAATTCCTTCTGGGGCTGAAGGCAAAGCAAAAACTTCAGATCTCTTCCCTAGACAAGCAGACTACAGTGTTAGGAGCAGAAGTCAGAGAAGCAACATACAACACAAATGATGCAGAATGAACACAAATCTACGTGGAGTTGTTTCATTAAGAAAACGTTTTAAGCCATCCAAATTGTGGTCAGGCCAGTGATGAATTTCAGTGCACAGACCATGTTAGGTGAGGAAGTCGCTGTACACAAAATAATGCCGGATCTAACCCGTTCCCGGCAGCATCTACTGGGATCCTTGTATTATAAATTGTTGCTCCTAAAGGACACATATTGATGACAACGTTTTTTTTGCAGGTAGTCCTAATTTCCATTGAATTTTATATTTTGTGAAGGACTCTAAAGATACCATCTTTAGGTTAAATTCTTTTTGGAACATAAATGGCTTATATTTGCCCTACTATCAAAGCCCTATAGCTTTTAAAATGCTTGGAAATAGAAATGCCTGGCATTTTTTACATAAGTAAGGTTTAGAGAAAATAGATGTCAGGACCCAGGGATATTTTCACTTTTATCCCATTAAACTTTACAAGTCTTCGCTGTGCTTCTGAATTCTTCAGAGAAACTTTGAAATTCACAAGTTCATACAATTCACAGAGCATCTGTTGTGAAAAATAAAGAGATTGTGACTTCCAATTTAAATAACTAAGAATTCCACTATTAAAAATAAAAACCTTCTTATTTAAAATAAAGCCCAGAACAGTCATCATGGCAGCAGCATAAAAAAATCGAACTTAGAAATTTCAGAATAAGATGGGAATTGTTATGAATTGGAAGACTCTTTGTAGTCCATTGGAATTACCTCTATGTAAACCTGCAATGTAAAATTAAGAATTAGGTGTCTAGCTGGAACTATGCAATAAGACCTAGATCCCTTAAGTACCAAAACATATATTAAAATACCCTTTAAAGTTGCTTAATTTGGATAAAAGTAAAACTAAAGCTTTTTCAAGAGCTGTGCCTCAGCAACCTTTTGGGATTCTGAAAATCATCTGATTGTAAAGCCTTAAACTGGGTAGAAGAAGAAACTCTTTAATAAAGAGGGACTTTGTGGGGGAGGACAGAGGACCTGCTCTTGGCAGAAGAAACTTCTGAAGAGGATGCTAAGACTGAAGACGTGGGTGACGGTGACACGAGGATGTTTCAATTGCATTTGAGTTGTTTAGCCCTTTATGCACTGAAAATGAAGAATAAATTTGCATGTATCAAATTCAGTGTGAATTTTGCACAACTCTAGTTCAATAGTCTAAGTTTCTAAAGCTTTCTTTTGTTAACAGCCTTGCTTTGTTCTCCAAGCTTTATGAATGAAGCTCTGTGAGGTCAGCTTTCCTTGACAGATTTCAAACTGGGATAAAAAGTTATATATTTTTGACCTTGACTTCCCCCAGATCTTCCAGAGTGCAGTGGCACATTTGGGACACTATCATTCCAGTGTCTCACAGTTACAAAATGCCATATTAATATGGGCCTCAAAAATGCATATCAGATTATCAGGTTTGTTTCTATTTACATATGCAAAAACAAGCCCAAAATAAGATAATGGTGTTATTAGAGGAAACACATCCTGGGGTGAATCAGTAATCAGAAAGTCCCTGTTGCTGCCCTATTTTTGTTCATACAGATTATTTTGCCAGATTTCTTAGAGTTATGAAAAATTAGGCTTTTATAATGGCCTTATCCTTAACATTTTCTTTATCTTTTGCATACTTTGGTATCACTAGCTGCTTTAACTATGCTCATTGAACATCAACTAAAAATGAGGTGATGAGATGATGCTCAAGAGAGTCACCTAAGTAAGGGAGGGACTCATTTAATATCATGAAGGAAGTTTATACAAAAGTGTTTAAAAAATATAATTGGATTGAGGACACCACCACCTAGAAGGTTGGGGGACAAGAAGATTGTGGTCAGATTAAGTGTGGCTCTTACTGCAGCACAACTTTTTTAATAGAATACTTGGAATCATGTTGGCAGTGGCAAAAGTTTCCTATTATTTGAATATACAATTTGTAAATAAATATGCCAGGTTTTACTGCATTTTGCACTTCTGCATTGTGTATAAAATATTCACCTTAGCTACTATGTGAACATCAAATTAGGTGAAGAATTTTGCTCAAGGTTTCAGGGAAATCTTTGTATTTCTTCTGTATTTTACCAATGCTTCCTGTAGTCAACCTACTGTACTCCTTGTTACTGCAAAACTTTGCTGTAAACATGGGCCTCTATGTCTCTATAAATGTCTCACAGCCTAGTGCCTGCAGAAGAGCACTGTGCACTTCAGTTTATGTAGGTTTTTTTCAGGTTTGAGAGATAAACCTTAGGTTACCAGGACCTGGACCTTTTTGTTCATTATTGCTCCCTATGTTGTCATGGTTATCATCTGACATCCTCTCTAAATGCTTCTCCTATTTAACAACTCTCATATCCTCCTTTGTGAACCTGAATAAACAGGCTGCTTGAAACTGGAGTGGGAGAAGAGGGAAGTGAGCATTTGTGTGCAGAGAATAATGTTCACAAGAGACTGAAAAACATTTTTGACCTACAAAAACCCTCCACAGACAAATAGACTGTGTGCTGTGACCAATATGTCACTATTTTTAAGGTGTCTGGTTTCTACCTGCCTCACATAATGGTCACTCCAAAAAGGGTTTTCACCATTTGTTGACCACTAAATATGAACCTGATTTTTTTGTGTTATTTTTATTTTCTTTACATTGTGGTCAGGTTTTAAAAACTTTTACTGAGGAGTTAAAAAAAAAAAAAAAAAAAAAAAAAAAAAAAAAAAAAAGAAAAAAAGGAGCGGGAAAGAAAATAAACTATCCCAAAGAGAAGTGGAGTGATAGAAATGGCGATTTACACACACAGACAACCCACACAGACACACCAAGGATTTAAAAAATAGCATAGGATTCATAAATAGCCCCTGAAAACACAGGCTCCATTTTCCTTAGGAAAATGCACCATCTCTTTGAGCAGCATCCCAAGACAGAGCGCTGCAGCCCTGCCATGGCAAGGTGTGCTGGTGTGATGGCTGTCTGCAGGCTTGGCCCTGGCCCTGCTCAGCTCAGCAATTTCCCCGTGGCCAGCCTGTCTTGCCATAATCACACGCTGGCGCCACAAGAATGTTCCTTAACTGCACACTGTGCCTTGTAATGAGTGCAGGCTAAAATACTCTAAACCACTTTGGTTCAGGAGCAGCCATGACCTCAGGCTTGACAGCTCAACACCGTATTTATTTATATGGAGTTCTTGATACAAAGGATACCAGCTGCAATGAATACAGCATTTTCTCTCTTTCACTGTTAATTTTATGATACCTGGAATATGAATTATTCCACTCTCAGTGGAAACCTTCTCTGGGTTCCAAATACCTCTGAAAATATCTATGTGAACTGCAGCTGACCAGAAGAGATAAAGTGCAGAGAAGACAAACATTTTGGAAAGCACTGCACTTAGAGATAGAAGAGAAAAGTCAATATTTCTTCTGAAGTTACACACTTGTCCTTCTGGCACTTGTTATACCTTCAATTAGGAGTGAGTTGCTTTAAATTCTACATAAAGGACTGATCTCTGTCAGACTTTGCTGTTACTCAGAAATAAAGGTGTCCCAAGTTTTAGGTCACCTCAAAATGAAAATTAAAATTAATTTTCAATTTTATAAGTTTTAAGATTCGGTTATTAAAATTTTAGATCTCTGTCCAAATTAAGGTGCAAACAAGACCGTATGCCAAAATCAAGTGTAAAGATTTTATTGAACAGATAAAGCAAATTTTACAAGTCTCCTTCAAGCTCAGCAGGGCTCTTTTTTCCCATTGCTTTCATGCCATCAGGTGCAAGAAATCGCAACTTCAGGACTTCCATGATACGCAATGGCTTAATGCCACCACCCTTCTCCCGCTTCTCCCAGAAAAAGCATACAAAATCTTAGATATGATGTGCAGGATTACTGGGATTGAATTCAGGTAGTTTTCTGCACCTGTTGTATCACATTTTGCATGCAGCTTACATGACAAAACTTTGAATCCAAATTTCAATGTATTTATCATTTTTTCCTTTTTTTTTTCTCTTCTCTTCCATCCCAAAAGAGATATAATTCACAAGAGAAGGTTCCTAAAAGCAGCTTACATTTTGGTAATATTAGCTATAACGTCTACAATGGTAGTTAGCAATTTTTCATTATTAAAAAAAAAAAAGTTAAAAGGCTTTATAAGTCTTCAGCATTCATGGTATGTTTTACACGATAATTTTATGTGGCTCAGATGGAATACTCAAAATACATTATGCTATTTGGTTTGTCTTTGCCTTGAAAACCAAAGATATTTTCAAAGTTATTTTAGAAGTTTTGAAAGGGATGGCATGTAGTGCATCTTTTCAGAGTTTCCCATTTATGTGAGTTAACATATCTCACCTCACATTGGTAGGTCATTTTGCTCTCAGTAAGAAATTGTTGCCAAAATCCTCCATTGCAAATTGCAAAGCTAATTTTTCTGCCATTTTTTCTTAGTGAGACCTGTGGGTTTACTGCCAGTCTATTTTGTTGCAGATGTATCAGAGACAAGATTCTCCTCACGCAAAACTCATAAAAGATATCTGGACTACATTAGGCTGAGTAGACAAATGGGGCACGACTCTTGTAACTTTACAAGGAAGCTTCACAGCAGAGGAAGTCTGTTTGATTTACAGTTGAGTAAGGGAGGGAGAGTTCCCTTTAGGGATCTTGGTATGCCTTGGCATGACTCCAAAGCATGAAGGTGATATGCCTTCTAATGGGGGTAGCATTGCCTGTGGTCTGGCTGCAGTTTTTCAGAGTTGCTAAATTTCCTGTTGGGGCTTTTTGGGTATCTGACCATGGGAGACAGCTGAAGTTGAGCCACCTCAAGCCTGGTAGAGCAGGAAGGTGATGGTCCACTTTTTTCTGTCCACCAGTGTGGTGTTGCAGCAAATCTTTTGAGATTACTTTAGAGCTTCTTTGTTTGTGGAAGCAGGTGATGGTAACGACCCATTCTGTCTGCCTTTGTTCACTCATTCAGCCTGCCTAGGTATGTAGGGAGCCTGTTCTGGCAAGCATAATTTAGGGCAGCCTCACTATGCAGGCAGTAACCATTGACCTTCCCAGCCTGGCTCCTTTGTGAAAGGGAGCTCTCTGTGTCTCATGAACGACAGGAGCTTTTTTTTTTTACTTTCTTATTTAGATACTGAATTTAGGCAGCACAGCAGAGTGAATGACATTTATGCAAAGTGATATTATTTCTCATATTTTTTCCTAAGCTTGAAAATTCTGGCATTGATTCCTTGCTCACTTCCCACTGCACTAAACTGGTACTTCTCAGATACTGACAGCCATGCACATAAGGTGAATGAAGATTGAGACAATTGTCAATTTATCTGGTAAAAGTGATGGTGTTTCAAAAGTTTTTTGTGCAGACTCTATTATGAAGCTGGTAAGAATTGCTATTACACTCAATTAAACATTTTCCTGACTGGCTGCTTTCACTTTGATTGCTTTCTATTTTGGGGAGGGGGGGAAATAAAGTAAAAATAATTATAAAGTATATTTTTAAATGAACATGAGCAGCTTTATTTGCATGTGAAAATTTATATACTCAGGGGAGAAATAGGCTGAGGTTTGCATTGACAATCTATTTTGGCACAGATCTCAAAAAATCACATGGAAGAAGTTTGTATCCATAAAAGAAAATTTTATAGACACACTAAACTCAAGAAATTGAGTTAACTATCCGCAGGAGAGATGCAGAAAAAGCTCAGTGAAAACACAGCCTAACTAGAGCATTTGCAGGACACTGCAACTTCCACAACTGAAGGAACAGGAGCAGCACAAGGACATCATCAAGACCGGCAACAAAAGACTTTTGAAATCCTGACTTTGGTCAACATTTCTGAAGTGGTGGGGTCTTGTTCAGCAATCTGGAATGGCTACAGCACCTCTAAAGAGCCTGCAACATGCTATGCAGATGGATCTGCATGAAGTTAATGCTGAATTGAATTAATTTGCATAGCATTAGTTCTCACAGACTAGTAAGTGTTTTTCCATTCCTTTGTACATTGTATTTCCAGCCAGACATTATTTTTCTTTTCTTTTTCCCTTTTTTTTTTTTCTTCTCCTTCTTCTTCTTTTTAACTGCAGCTTCTCTTCAACACAGCCATGGCTCCATGTCTGACCATTACTCTCTAATAAACATCAGTATTCACAATATCTATTGAGTCAGAACACAGAATCAGAGCCCTTGAAAAAATCTGGACTTTTCTATGTTATTTCTACTTCTTTTATCATGTACATCATACTGTATTGAGGATTGCATAATCCTTAATAAATATCCCCATCAGCTTCTAGCTAATGTCCTTAGAAGAAGACACAGATAGACAGCTGTATGAATCTATTCCAGCAGAGACAGAAGAGAAGGGGAAAAAATGAGAAAAGACCAAGTGAAACTTTCTGCACAGCCCAGTAGAGAGTTACTTCCTCTCCTGCAAAACACTGGAGAAAACCCATAGCTAGCTATGCTCCACCACCAAGAATTATATGAAAACAGATTAAAGAGAAAGCCAAGTCTCTGAACGGAACTGTCAGGGTGCTCCTCATGTGAAGGATGGGCATGGGATGGATAGTTAGGGAAAAGACCTCTGAAATGGAAGCAAATGTGTCAAATGGAGACATCAGGCTGCAGGACTTGAGGTCAGAAACGCAGATACATTGAGGAGACAAGGATGTCAACCAGGTCTCAAAGGGAAAGCCACCTCCTCAACAGCAGAGGGAAAATGAGAAAGCTGCTTTAAAGTCATATAAATAATAGAAATATATTTAAAAAAAAAACCAAACAAAAAAACTTGCCAGAAGCTGGTGCTATTTTTCAAGTGAAATGGCTTTAGTATTATCAAGCTACTCTGAAATGCTATAGCTTTCCTTATATATGAGAAATAGTTATTTTTCCTGTGTGCAGCCATTGTGTGTGCTAGTAAGATGAAGAAGCATTGAGTAAATACCCTGAGGTATATGTTGCAGACTGTGAAACAGAGATAACTTAACAGATCAGGAGGGCTTTAACAATACACTGAGAAATTGGATGTTTCTACCAAAGCTTGACCAACATGTGCAGGATAACCTGTGTGAGATTCAGCATCTGGAGAAAGACCTACACCCTCTTTGTGCTTCCTGAGGAGATGCTGCAGTCAAGGCTCTATAGCTGCTCATAAAGATGCAAGACAGGTCAGTGAGAAAGCCTGGCTAGCAAGATCTGTTACTAGAGCTGCAGAGAGTATCTGACAGACATGGTGATGCAAGAGATGATGGCCCTTCTCTTCAGGAAAGGCAGGGATTTGAGCACCCCCACCCTACCACCCCTAACCACCTCCAGAAAAAAACCTGAATTAGATGTGGGAAGTCAGGGAAAGAAAGTAAAATTAACGAACAAAAAACAAAACAAAACAAAACAACAACAAAAAAAATAAACAAAACAAAACAAAGATAGAGAAACAGGAGGTTATACCAAATGCCAAAGGGAAGAAAAGACCAACTCTTAAGCTAAGAAGGGGGGAAAGGCCTGGTCTGCATTCACAGGGAAGAGGAAGGAAAAAGGTTTGAGTACAAAATCAACAAAAGGAAAAAGACAAGTAGAATGCCAGAGAGAAGAAAGGGCAAAAATAAAGTCAGAGAGAAGAAAGAAGTATAGTATGTTAACAGAGAACCTGTTGAATGGGAAGCAGGATAATTCTCTCCAAAGTTAAAAAGCTGATCTCCTTGTGTTTTCAACATGCCCAAGTTCTTCTGGAATTAAAAATGGGAACTGGGCTAGAATGCACAGAACATGCTATGATCTGTTTATCTTAGTAAACTTGAAAGCAAAGTGGCCATTTATGTATTTTCCTTTACATTATGGATACCACAGGGCTTGTATCCAGAAGAAAATATTATCATGTCTTGGCTCTCATTGCAAGGACACAAAGAGAAATAAACCTATTTGGACTACAGACACCAGTAAGAGTGGGGAGGTATGTTCCAAGAAAAGTGAACATTGTTGGATTAGTGACAATGTGCTCAAAGTTAAACAACAATTTGTCATAGTGAGTAAAATAAAATATACAAGAGAGTGACAACTTAAATATTTACAGGTGAATCAAATAACAAAAATGAAGACATTGTCAGATCCAAAGATAAAAAGTGACAATTTTAAACTGACAATTTTAAATAACTAACATAAAATCACAAGAGTAAATACTCCACCTAAGAACTCTAAAGTCTAAATTAATCAGCTGCAAAGCCAGGAATATACAAGTACTGCTGATGCTGCTTGTAAGGAGACTATTTATTTAGAAGAGAATACAATAATGCTCCTAGATGCATGTCTTATACTGGTAGAAAATAGGAGGGCACATAGCTCCCCTGGATGTTTCCTCAGAATATATCTTTTGAAATGAGTTGATGAGATATGTTATCAGTTTGCTCTCTACTGTGGAACACAGTGGACGAGATGCAGAATTAGAGAGCAACATACAGTAGTGTCACCAGAAATGTGCTTTGATCTTCAAAGTAGCAGATTTATTGACTTTAATAAGCAGAAAATATCTACACGGACATTAGACAAACACAGACTCAACACAGACTGAGAAAAAGCTGATAATTGTATTAAACTGACTGCGTTTTTGTTACATGTGTTTGGGAAATTTCCAACAATGGAGTGCCAAAAGGCCTGGTTGTGAGTCTGACAAAAATCCCACAGAACAGAAAAAGATAAATATTATATGGGTTTTTTTTCAGACACAGATTTTAGTACTTTACATAAGCATAAGTGTATGTTTCTTTAACTTTGCTTGGGCAGTCCAAGCTTTACCTGTCTGGGCAGTTCTGTTATTACCTGGTCTGATGTCAGTACAACTGGCACTCTACCTGAACATTTCTTGAGAACATACCCCATCTACAGAGTTGGGGAAAATGTAAGGTTGTCCCATAGGAGCAGAGGACATGTCTGCAAGGTTCCTTTGAGGTTCTAGCTCTGTGTCTAAAAGCAGACTTGGTAGGATTAGCACGTTATAGAGATCTGTGAGGATAGATAATGAGGATTTCTGCTCACATTTCCAGTAAGTAATAAGAGTATAACAAGGTTTATGGAGTGGAATTTTAGAAGCTTTTGCTTTAGTGCATGACCAGATGGTGGTGAGAAGAAAAGTGGTCGGGCTTCCGCACTGGAAATTGTGACTGACTGGGTGATGAAATAAAAGCATTTGGGAGAGGAGAGGGGAAGACACTGGACTGTGATAGCTCAGAGATGGAGGAGTAAGTCTGGGAGAGAATCTGCACCACTACAGCAAATTTCAGGAAACTGCTACATGTAGGAGCTCTTTTTCACTGGTGGCACAGCTAGAAAGTATGCATTGCAGAAGGCACAATTCTGAATAGTGGGAAGTGAGGGAGGCATAAGGACACATGCAGATTAAGGGAAAAACAAAACATCAAGAGGCATGTCATTAAATAAGCATCTTTCCTCCAATTTAGTAAGTGAGGTGGAAGTCACATGAAAGAAACAAAAGTCAATTCCATAACATACCTATATGTATCTGCAAGGGAGGGAATTCAATGTTCATAAGGTGCCTAAATTGTTCCAGTGCCTTTTTTGATGATCATTCAGTATTTTAAACACTGTGCTTCTTATGACACCTGCATGAATATATGTACTTGCAAGTGCAATTAAGTGCAAAATAAGATCTCCCAGATCAGTACAAAGAGAGATTTCTGTGTACTGATCCCATGGCTCAATTGATCTATTTCAAATCTCAGGGCCGATACTATTCCTGCAGAAATAAAAGGAAGCACACACACATACTGGTACGGATATACACGCTTACTGGAATACCTGCACATGCCATTGGATTGGGGTGTCTCAGCCACTGAGAATGTAGTCTGTACACCAAGGACCCTTTGGTTTTGGGGCAAATCCTGGTATATTTGCCCCAAGATGTTTCAGAGACATAAAGGTAGAAATAGAAGGACATTTAAAAACCAAACACTCAAAGTGGAGGGTGACTCTAATGTTAACTCCTGGCTTCGATAGACAGAGGAGGTCAGATGGTGACCAAAGGGCCGTTTTGGTCATCCATAATTATCATAATTTTGCACTGCTTGAGCTATTTTAGTTTTTCTTATAATGTTAATGTTATTTAAAGTATAAGAATTTGATTTTTGTTTGTTTTAGAAAAGAGACAAAATTACAAATTTAAGAAATATATCTAAATTCTTGCAGCATTGAAAGCGCTCAAGATCTGCAGCACTGAGTCAGCCTCTGAGCTGGTAAGACCAGCAAGACAGGCAGGCTTTTACCAAGTCTTTGTTTTGACTTTATACCTCCTCCTTTCGTGTTCCTCTCACACGAATAGTGGTTAGGATTTTTTCTCTTTCTTTATTTTTTTGAACCCGTTGAGTGGAAAAGCAGAAACACATAAATGCCAGCTAGTTTTTTTCCAGGGCTTGCTCTTTCTACACATTCTCTTTTTTGTGCTTTAATGCATGCTAAAATGTTCAACAATTACTGTTAACCTTGACATACACACATGCACCTACAATTTGAGCATCTCATATTACTTGTTATGGAAAATAGGTTTTCAAGCTCTTGTTTGTTAGGCACTGGTAGTTTTTTCCTTCACGATGCTGAGAACTCTGGGCAATAATCAGTGTCCTTTGTGTGCGTGATCATGCCTGCTCAGTGGTCTTGTCTTTTGCAGGTGTTAAGGGTGTGACAAAACTCTGCAGACTACACTCCACTGGTCTCACTCAGGCCAGGAAACAGGACTGTGGGTGGAAAGTGGAAATGGTGGTCTTAAGAGTATAAGGGAAGTCTCACCAGAAGACTAACTGAAAGGAAGTGCACATGGAAATATGCCATCACCCACACCCAACTTCAGCAAAACCTCATGCAGCTGAAGGGGGTTTATGGGATCTCTGAAGCATAGCCACCCACAATGGTCATCAGACCAATCTTTGTGGGGTTTTTTTTAATAGTGTTTTGGGTTTTTTTTCTCTCCTTTTTTTGTTTTGCTTTTTTTGTAGTCACAAGCTCCATGTATGTGTATATATAAGTGCATAAAGAGAGAGAGAAGATATGTACTTTTTGTCCTTTATCCTGTCCATGTTCTAAAATAAGATGTCCCACAAAACAATTTCTTCCACATGAAAACTGAATGAAAAGTCCCTAAAGATATCCCACAAGTGGGACTCCTCTTAGGGTCAAACATCTAGGAGGAGTTGAGTCACAGTCATTGCTTGGCTAATACAGAAATCATGATCTTGCTCCCTTGAAACTGATCACCTAACCACAGCTGGCATCCACATAAATATAATCAAGATCAAGTGAGATTTTGCTTTTATAGTCTGGTGCCTCTTTTTTGTAGTTCTTACTTAAAAGCTTATCCTTGGATATCTGGATATGACACTCAGAGGCTAAACAGTTCTAGTTGGATAATTTCAGCTAAGTGTGTAGCTAGCATGCTCTAAGTTTCATTTGAAGAACACTGCTCAGGTGCTTTTTTCAGATAACTATAATACCACCTTTGATGAATTTCAGTGCAGTAAGCTGAAAGCATGAGTTGTTGACATTTCTTTGAAAAAATTGATTTCACTCAGTGCATTTTGCCCCCTTGCCTCCTCTGTATCATTTTTTCTGTGTATTTGCATTCAGTGCAGCTTTATTTACATAAGGTCCGTTAAAAATGGATTTTAAAGCCATTTGTGAAGAAACAGTTCAGTTTGAATGAACAAGTAAGTGATTGAATGAAGTTCTTAATTCCAACAGGTTGCTACCTTTAGAAGCTTTTTAAAAGATCCATGGACTCAAAATCTCAGTTGCAAAGATGCATAGCATGTTTCCATCCACCCAGAGACGAGGAAAGCTGCCATCTGACAGCAATGCCTAACATATGACAGCAACAGCTCACAGTAACACAACCCATCCTCTTCTTCCTAATCTTTCCAATTCCCTCTGTCTGCCACTGCACATGACCAGACATAACCCAGCTCCTCGGTGCTGGGTGTGCTGGTTCCAAAATCTTGCTCTGCTTGATGTGGTATACTATGCTACATGATTTAAACAATGAGGGAAGGCAAATACAGTTATCTATTAAGAAATGGAAATGCATAATGTGGGACAGATGGCAATGGAAACCAAGATTGTGCCTTAGAGGTGAATGCAGAGCTGTGCAGTCACATCAGACTTCATGAATTGTTGTCTGAAATCCTTATGTTAGATGCAGTCCAATTCACTCATTAGAGTGCAAGGGCTGAAAGCCACCACCAAAGAAGGCTCTTCTTCATTTATTTAAGGTCAATACCATCCAGACCTTCCAATATGTCACATCACTGAAGTTATCTTAAGACAGAACAAGAGCAGAGCAAGGGAACGCACCGTTCACACTGGGTTCCCATTCTTCAACACAGAAGTCACTTTGCACCACAGAATCATGCTCTGTTCTCAGGAATGCATGTGAGCCTGGCCCTCTGCCTTACTGCTCACTCGTTTCTCCTCCCACAACCCACATGCATCCGTGCCAGGCACAACACTTACAATGGATCTGATGATGCAAACAGAATGGGCAGGTTGATAGTTTGCAGCTGGGGGGGTGGGAGAAAAAATACAGAAGAGGAGAGAGAAAGGTCTTCCACTGCTTATGATTTTCAGTTTAACAAGAGGTAAACAAACACCCCATAGGCACCATAGCCTTCAAAATTGCCATTTTTGTCTGTGCTGCTACACCAAGCAGCTTGGAGTGGTACCCACAGTACCCTGACACAAAAACACAGGAGGGTGAGGTTTCTGCTTCTGCTGGGAGCAGAGCAGGGAAGCTATTTATTTTGGGTGCATCTCTGTGCAGTGAGTCATGTTTCGACTGGAAAATTGGCCACAGTTTTCTTGCAGATCTTTGTTGCCAGCAAAGCTGGCATGCTACCCAGTTCCTCCCAGCTCCCTTTCTGCACCCCCACTCCCTTCTTCAGCTTGGGCTGCCTTTATATTGTTAAAGCCCCCATTTAATAATAGTCGTTGTGCCATGTTAACCTTGAGAGTAAGAGAGAAAGGACAGTGAAGGGCGTAGCTCTATGCTATAATGAGCATTTGGTGCTATAGCAGGTGGGAAAGGCTTTGGGGATCTGGGCAGATTAGAAAGAGAGGGGGCTCTAGCAGATGTTGAAGCAGGATGATGTATTGCTGTTCACTCTGGGATTCAGACAATACCAGCACAAAAGTAGAGCAGGAAAATGGGGAAAAAAATTGATCCCTTCTGATGCAAACTGGGCTGGAAACCAGACATGCTTGAAAGTGAGCATTTAAAAAAGACAAATATGTTTCCAGGCCAAACACTTTCTCCTCTCTGTTACTGCCAGGTTTCTCTTTTAAAACAGTATCTCAGGTTTGATTTATTTTACATTAACTTAAGCCTTGAAACATTACATACAACTTTTCCTTCCTTACCCCTCCTCTCAGGCATTAACTGAAAAGACAAGCATCTAAACTTTGTCCTCTCCAACACACTTCACAGGCATCCCAGGCAGGACAGCAGCTGTAAATAAGGTCTCATCTACACACCAAAGGTCAGCAACGCTTAGAAATTCAACCCACTTTTCTTCAGCTTTTATTGCAACACTTACAAAATATTTTAATGGTGTGATTCCAAGTCTTCTTATCCCATCTAGCAAAATCAGCTTCAAAAGTAACTGACACATAATTGCCTATATATATATATATATGTTTGTATGCGTGTATAGATCAAATTTATGTCAAGAGGACTAAAAAGCAGATTTAAATGATAAAAATGTGTCCTACAGAGGACTAACACCTCAAGAGGCAATGGTATATCTGTTGTAATAAATAGTCTGCAAAAGATGAAAGAAAGGCTTGGTTTTGACCTTGATTTTCTGGAATGCAAATCAAAGTGAAATGGTAGGAACACAGTAAACCAAAAAGCAAATTTTTTTAAAACAGATACCTACATATGAATATAGGACCTTAGTTTTGGAATCCCACTAGAGTTGAAAATCTAGGCCTTATTTATGTTTCTATTTGCAAAAATGTTGTCAAGGAACTCACATCTTTCTGAAGTTTATTAGATAATTAAAACTGTGCTCCGTAAAATAATTTCAGATCAGCAGATCATCCACTTTTGCATTTTGATATGAAAATAATACACAAAATCTGGGTTACTTGTACTTGAACGGCACAGATCTACACACTAACTGATGAATGCATCTGAAATTGCTGTTGTAAAGGAGTTTATCTTCAAACTGCCACACAGAGAGGTGTGGATTTCTACAGCAATTTCTGAGAAGAACCTCAGGCCAAAGCTTTCCGGCATCCTGGAAATTCTTAAACCAACCAGATTTCTGATTTCAGAAGGCTGTCAAAAACCCTAGCAAGAAAACCCTTCCCTATCAGAAAAACAAAATGGAATAGCACAGCATATGGCTACATCTATTATCTATTATTATATGTATGTATGATTGCACTGGAGACAGTTGCCCAGAGAAGCTGTGGCTGCCCCATCCCTAGATGCATTCAAGATCAGCCTGGATGGAGCTCTGAGCAAGCTTGTCTAGTGAAAGGCATGGCACAGGCTTGGAATAAAATGATCTTTAAGGTCCCTTCCAACCCCACCCATTCTATGAGCCTATGATTTTATGACCTAGGCATTGATTGTCAAGACAGGGAAATATTCTGATTCCTAGAAGAACCACTTTAAAATTTAGATGGCTAAAAAATGGCATCTAACAGGAGTGCATAGAAATGAAATTGGAACAGTTGGTGATAGCTCATAGCAGTCTCAAGCATCTGTGAACCCAAAACTGAGTGTGAGTTAGCGAGGACTTTTCTGATAGCCATCAGCCAAAGTCTTCCACCTCCTGCAGAAGCTGTCTGCGATCCTCCTTCTCTGTACGTGCTGACAGTCAGAGGTTGTGGTGATGCTTGCAGTTTCTTCCCCTGAGGCCTTGCAGGTAAATATTCTCTGCTCCCATATTCCTCTAGCCTGAGGCAAAAGGGACGTGATGTCACTCTTCAGTGGGAGGAGGAGGTGAATATATGAGTGAGGCTTCTCCCTTGTTGTATATATAAGTTTAAAAAAATATCTTTTGTGGGTTTACTCAGCTATGGCATTCTCTTGCCTGAATTAGTGGATTCCAATTAATTAACTAATTAAAAAAACCCCAGTTCATAGAATCTCAGCACCACATCCATATTGAGTGTCCCTACATTCAGGCAAGTGTTAATTCAGGGAAAAATTGAACCTTTTTCTGCCACTCATCTCCTTTGGTAAAGGTCCCCTTCATATCCACTTGTATTTTCTTAAAACAGCACTGATTATATATGTGGTCTTTTTTGTTCATGTCTGGAAAAAATAACCAAACATGAAAATGAAGTAAATTAATAATGCTTAATAATGTTTTACTTGTAGTCATGTTTTTATGAGCAACTGCATTACATGATGAGCAACACCCCAAGGCACAATCTCCATAAGATTCTGGTTTTCCCTATGTCCCTGGCTTAAACACACAACCCCCAAAATAACATATGGAATACACATGAGGTACTTTGAAATAGCTGAGTATTTATGACAAATTTTAATTTGTGTCTTCTTTTAGCATCTAGAGGCCTCCAGTTTGGGCTGTGGCTTTTGCTAGTATACAGCAAAATTATAAAAATCTGAGTAAAATGAAAATTATGTGGCTTCAGAAATATCACTGCATTTTGGTTTAGGCACCAAAATAGAAATCTACATTTTTATGTTACCCTGTATCCACTGAAAACATCAGCCTCAAGAGAGGTGTCTGAAGCCAAGTGCCTCCTTCCTTCTGGACCGGATCACCATCATTGCTGGGCTCCAGTAGATAGGACACATCACACACAGGTGCTCATGGAAATGGGCGAGCAAACAAAACTAGGAATTCTGAAAAAAAAAAAAAAAATGACAAGAGGAGAAGGGTGGACTCCGTTGCCATGGCAGATATATGTTACATTTACAGATTCCTCTGGAGTCAGTGATCCTTGGACAGTAGAAGCTATGACTTAAGAAAGCAGAAGGAAAAAGGGAGAGGGTGACTAATGGTGCTAACTAGATCCATGGACACAGCTAAAATACAAGAAAGAAATATTTCAAATATGGTTTGTTTTATTAGTATGCAGGATAAGATTTGAGCAAAATAAAAAAAAAAAATGTCTCTGAAATGAAAGGGAAATATGTTTCACAGTGGAAAAAACCCACAAAACAATCTAGAAGTGCTGACTGGGAATAACAACAAAAGCCAGATGGTATAAAATGGCATCTTTAGGGATTATGTGGCATAAGGAGCTGCGCACAAAAGCATGCTCTGAGTCCTTAAAAATCTACCACCACTTACTGGGCATGCTCAGTGTCCTTAGATAGCCACATTAACTTACTTAATGTGCTCTGGCCTTAAAAGCTGGACAATCATCTCTATCATTTAAGCTCTCTGCCCTTAGTTATCCCCAGCCTTTTATCAAGCTTTGTCTGCTCTGCTGTTATATATCCTCTGCAATCCACGATATTCTGCATTATCAGAAACTTGAAAGAGTATCCTTTATCACAGTTAACAACATAAGTCATTCCCACACACACCCTGCCATAGGCATAAGACTCCTCCCCTTCTGTTAATTTATTTGGAATGGTAATGAAGCTTTAAGGAGCTCATTAAAGTTTCTTCTAGACAGAATATCACTGAAATATTTTGCCATCATATGAATATAAAGGGACAGGAAACCTATTTTCATCTACCCACCCAAAATTATGCTCTACTGGTTGTGAGTGTGAAATTGACTTATTAGAGAAATGTCAGCTTAAATAATTCATTAACTTAATACTGTAACCAGTACTGAACTTCATATTTGTCAAAACGTAAGTTCTCTGTGCATTTAATTCCATGAAGGCCCTGCCTACTCATTTTCATCTTTACACCAACAAGGAAATACTTTAACTGCAATCAAAACTAAGTCCGGTATCATTTACATTATAATCGTTAGAAGTGCCATCAGTAGTTCAGACATCTAGACACCATATTCCATTTTTTTTATGGAGATTTGCAGAAATCTTCTTAACAGCAAAGAAGATTTTTCTCCATGTACTATCAGCTTCTAAACTCAGTCTTTTCTCCTTTCTTTAGTGATGGATTTATGCATATGAAGAGAAATAAATGAATCAGCTTTTTCTAGTTACACAATAACCTGATGCTTATTTGGATGAAATCTGTAATAGAAAAACTGTCCTGTGGAAAATTTTTTTGTAAAAAATCTGTTGTATTTGCTGATCTTTTCTTAAAACATGAGACACTATCTTACTTGTAACAGTGAGTCTGTAATACTAATTTCAGGACTTAGACTTTTATATCTCACTCATGAACAAAAGACATATAAATATGTTGATCTGGGTCAATATATGATTTTCTTCCAGATGGTTTGGATGCTATTGGACTGCAAACCACAATGTTCAGGGATGGATCAGAAGTTCCCAATATCACTGGAATTCTAGACATCGTGCTGAACTCACTTTTGATTAAAAGTTAAATTGTGCTGGCCTTATTTTGAAAAGCTTAGTTCACTGTGAAACATTACACTACTTTTTATTTTTAAATAGTGTGTGAATTTTGTTACTCATTAAATGTGCCAGATTGACAGTCCTCAACCCTCCTGTACCCACAGAATGGGTGGAACAGTAACATAATCTCCCAAATGTTGTCTGGCATTGATGGGAATAATTTCACTTGGCTTCTAATTTTGATAGAAATAGAGTCACTCCACAGAAAAGAAAATGAACTTTCACAAGATAAAGCCTCCCAAAATACTATTGAAAGATATTTATTTTACTGACTATGAGACAGGTTGGAAAAGTATCTGTGAGTGATAGAGGGGGAAAATAAGCATTCATATTCTCTGTATATGTGAATCTGAAAGGTGTAAAATCACTACATATCTGTCTGAGATTTCCAGTGCGAATTTTCCTAGTGTGAGAGAACACCTAATATAACAGCATATTTTATTTCTACTCATCTCTTATGGATTTTGGGAACACAGGGTACATTATTAATAAAAAAGAACACAGCAGAGATGCTGTTATCTGTGAGTGGAAGATGACCCTGTAGAGCAACGTTAATTTTGTTCCATTTGCAAACAACCCAGAACTCCCCTGTATTGCCTTAGAGTGTCAAACAATTGACCTGGAAATCACCTCTCTTGAAAAATTAGCTGTGACTAAGTCCCTTGCACATTTTTCTGGAGAATCAGGAGCAACTGAAACATAAAAATATATTTAGATGGGGATTTATGGATTCAGAGGTGTCCTGATTAAGTTGAATGGAAAAAGACCAGGGAAAATTTGAGGCAGTTAATAAAAATGCCAGTTAAGGAAAACGCAGTTGAACCCAGACAAAATGTGGTGCTAAGTATTGTCTTTGCTTCAGAGAACCTGTCTGACACAGCAAATTTTGAAATAGCCACATATGCCGCTACACTGTGAGTCCTTTACCACAAGGATGCCCATTTTAACATTTTGAGGACAAAATAGTTTTAGTGAATATCCATGAGAACACCATTACCAGAGGGAAATGATTTTAGTGCAAGCTAATGGAAACCACATTACATGAGTAAATTATTTTATTGCAAGCCTCTGAAAACCACATTACAATAGTCAAACAATCTCATTTCAAGTCCACTGAGACCACATTAATAAAGCCATTATCAAAGTAAACCAATTTCAAATGAACTCTGTGGGGATTTAGTTTTAAATGGCAACAAGATTTCAATGCATTTTGAGAAAGACCCCTTGAAATGCCATTATGGTGTAATGTCAAACACGAAATCAAAGTTACAGGGGCCAGCTACAGGATTATTAAAAAAATGGTCACATTTTTTTCCAAATTTTGCTAATTTGACTAACAATTTGTTATTAATTACCATTTGTGTTCTATTTATTACTTCTTTTCAATGTGTGACATGAATTTGTTAGAAAGCAATACATGCAAAATGCATTTAAAAATATTTCAAGAAGTCATTATGACAACCCAAAAGGCAGTAACCTCATTTAGCCACTTCTAACAAGCATGTATACAATATTTTGGGATAGAAAATCTGCAGTAAGTCCTTATCCCATGTGCCAGGAGCAATAATCATCACACACAGAGAAGAGCACAGAAGAAGCAGGAAAATGGAGAGCCTGAATGCTTCCTGCTGAAACTGGGAAAGCTGCACTCAGATGACATTAATGAGTTATACGAAGATCCAGAGGCACACACTTTCACACATAGAAATGACCTCAGGTGATTCTTTCACTTTTCTCCTTTGATTTTTTTCTCCAACATCCTTTGTCGTAACTACTTCTATAGAAAAATAATCTTCAGCTGCTAAAAGCTGAAGAAAACTTTTCTTTGTGTGTTTTAGAGATGGTTCCAGACACTCATCTTTGATGGATCAGTACAACTGTTTGTGGGTCCTTTTCACTTTGCAGATTGGCCATCCATGAAGCTTAGACTGCAATATGCATTTCTGCAAGGCTACAGTCAAACTTAATCAGATATCACCTTAGCACCTGGGCTCTGCCTAACTAAATCCAAGCTTTCCTGATGCAGAAGACAAAATATTTTAGCATGAGAAGAAATTTGGATTAAATCATAGGTACACGTGTATTTAAAACATCTATAGCTTTTGGTAGTGGAGTAAAATATTTTCTCTATAACTTTAGAAATATATTCTAATTTAACTTCAACAGCCAAAATCCTTTATGCAGATCTAGCTGCCATTTCTATGCCCGCTATACATAGTAATGCTTTACAAATGGTAAATAATTTTATTGTGTACCTGTAGATATCCTTCTTAAGTATTAAAACTTTTTAAGCATACAATAATAATAAAAGTAGTGCTACCTCCACTGGCATAGAAAACCAAGAGCTCAGGTACTGTGTTGATACTGATGAATTAGTAAAGTGCTAACTATTGAAAAACTTTTTCTATTCAGATGAGAAAACAAATCATGATTCCTAACATAGCTTTAATTGTCAAGATGTAGGTAAATATCTTGAAAAAAATGACAACAGAGAGTATTTTAGTAGAACAATCTATTAAAACACACTGCATTCATAGATTGTAGCTGTGGGTCTTTGAGCTGGTCACTAAATTTTATTCAGAAAAAGAAAAAGAAGGATCCCTTGGATACTTCTGAATGGCATATTACTGGTATGTACTGGTATGTACTGGTAGCCAGCACACAACTTAACCGGTCAGATTAACTAATAAGATCAGATAGTGTATATTATGAAAATAACCCATTCAGACAGTCCTTCTTCAAAGCGTCATAGAATTTTGAAATGGTAAGATTTGTTGAAGCTAACTGTGTTCATCCTTAGAAATATACAAATATTTTAATTATTCCTGAACTTTTCCTGCTCTGCACCATGAATTAGGGATATTAGAAAGGTGAAAAATAATAGTATTTCAAAACCATAATTTTCCTGCTGATTTGCCAGCTGTTTCTATACGCCCCCCCCCCCCCCCCCCCCGCCCCCAAACATACCAACTGATAAGTCTGAGTGTAATCCAATCATTGAAGTTCTGGGTTTAGATTCTGTTGATCTTAAGTACAAAAATCTCTTTAATAAATACATAATTTTCTATCAAATATAGGCTGGTTTTGGGGGGTTCTTTTTGTTTTTTGCTTTTCTTTAGTATTTCCTAAGTAATCTCACAGCAAATACACACAACATTTACTTATGCAAATCCAAAGACATCTGACAGACAATTGACAGCTCTGCTTGCATTTCTCTTTTTTATGTTATTGAGATTATTGCTGATGAACCAAAAATTAATTATTTGATGTTATTTCATTTAAAAGCGATATTACGGTCTTAAGTTTGAACATGTTCAAACATAAAGAACCATGCGTTCTTTATGGCAGTAGATTAAGCTGAAGTGAGGATTTCAAATGCAAATACAAAATAATAATCACAGCAAAACTACCAAAAGAAAGTTGATTTCTCAAAATTCTTTTGTGATGAAGAAAAAATTAATTAAATACAGCCCACAGTCTTGCCCAAAATCCAGATAAATCACAGGACAGAGTTTTAATCCTTTTGCCATTTTCAGGAAAGTCTTAACCTTGTGTTAAGTGTGTGCATATTTTCATTACTTCTAAAAGTTGAAAGAAACAAGAAATCAAGTCCAGTAACAACAGCAAGAACACAGCTATATTAGGTTCAGTGAGACATGAATACTTATGAGTTTATATTTAGAACTAGTTACTTCTACCCACAGAAAATTCATCACTGTTGATTTGTTGCAGGAAGAAATTTCTCCAAAACAATGTTGACTCACCACGTTTCTGCAAAAATAAAAAAAAATCCCTTACTAATACAAATGAAAGACTGTGGAATTACTTTTGAGAATCTTGTTCTCTTCTAGTCCATAGTGGAAATATTTCAGCATACTGGATAAAAGCAGTCACATTGGTGGGTGTCACTGTTGAAAACTTCAGGTATGAATTCTGTCTTTTTTTTGTTTTCCATTGATGTGCAAAAACTGACTCAGCAACTTTGTAGCAGTATGCAAAAGTTGCAAGAGATGCTGCGACCTAAAAAATATCAAAATGGTAGAACTTCAGCCCTGAAACCCCTTCTATCTGAAAAGGAGGAGAGAACTTTGAGTTAGAAGCATTAGGTGTTGGATTTTCTTACAGTAGATGAAACACTCACACTAAGCCAGTAGTGCAAAGGAATCTGTCTTGAAACAGTCATCTGTGGGAAGCAGTTTGCTAAAGTACTAAGATAACCTAGAAGCATTTGTAGATCACTATTGGTAGCTGAGCTTTGTATTGGAAGGGAATATATACAAGCAACTTCTCTGGAATCTAATATTTCCAAGGTGTCATTCAACAGAATAGACACACAGACTAATTTGTGTTAAAAGCAGTCCTTAGGCCACTTTGAAGATGTATGTTAGCCTCGAAGATTGCAAGACTGCAAAGACTGCTTTAAGCATGGCTGGGGGAGCCTCTGAAGCACTTAGGACCCTGCACACCCAGCTATACCTTCTGAGTTAGTACACTGGGTTAATAGGCTCCATAATCTGTGGGGTGGACAGAAGGGGGAAAAAAGGGACAATTTTATAATAATGAGAAGATGGAGGAAAAGCTTGGGTTCAATGCTAATATAGACATAAAGATTAGTCTGAATCTCACCAAGCTCTTTATTATCATCAGTTTTTATTAGAAATTGGGATGTGTTTACTTCTCTTGATTTCTGTCTCTGTGCTGATATCCCACTCTTAGGACTGACTTTGAAAGTCAAAATATCTGTTCTCAAGGCAAGGAAACATTTTTAGCAGGTTTGACATAGTTGCACGTTTGCAGGTGCTGTGGTCACTATGTGTGCCATATAACCTAGTTGAGTCATAAGCTGTGGCTCTGACAGTTGTCATGAGCTAAACAAGCATAAACTAAAGTGTGGCAGCAGCATAAGTGAATGGAAGTTTGGCAGGATAGGAACAACATGCAAAATTCTGTCTTACCCAAGAACCAGTGCTGAATCATTTACTTGGGCCTCATTTTGAAGTGGTTGAATAAACAAGAAAGATAAATGAGGTGGAAACAATTAGAATTTGAGAGAATTTGAGCACAACTGTAACATTTGATGATAGTCTAAATCAGCAGTGGTGTCACTGGAAATTGTCTTTGTTACAGATGTAGGCAAGGAATCCAGACATAGCTGTTCTTACATTCAAAGATCCAGTAACAGCTCCTGCAGCCCAGTGTACTTGATATATTTGCCTCAGTATAAAAAAATGTCAAATAATCCATAAAAAAAATCTGAGAATCAATATTAATTCTAAAAGATAAGAGTAATTCAGTGATCATGGTCTTGCCAAGACATTGACAGATCAAACACATCTCACCTGTTAGAGTTATACAGGTAAATGTCAGTATAGTTGAGGCTTTAGAAGCTCATAATAGGGCTATTGGTTGCAATTTTGATGAAAAATGAATAGAAATTTAGAAGAACATGTTCATCAGCTTCTTTTTTCGGCATGAGGATTAAATATATAAAACAAGTTTGACAATGTCAAATTGTTTTGCAGTATACCATACCTGAATCAGTTTGCTTACAAAGGGAGCTAAAAGTCAAGAATAAATATACCAGACAAGTGGTGCCAATCTGGTTCTGTTGGTGGGTTCATACAGACTCCTCATTTATTTGTTGCTTTATAAACATTTCATATGATACTTAAAAGTTTATGTTCTATGAATAAAATTAATTCAGTGTGCCCATATTTTAAGTGATAGATGAAAAGATTTAATTTCTCAAATAACAAATTCTAGTCTTATGGTTTGGGGGGTGGGGGTTGTCTGATTTTTAATTTTCCTTTATTTTCTGGTTAGTTGCATATTCATAAAAGCTACCAAACCTGAAATATTTGGTGAGATTTTGCATATTTATTTTTTAAACTCTAAGCCTGCAATAAATTGCTTTCTGAAACCTCGTTTTCACTAGTATTTCTTTGGATGTATTTTTTTCTTCCTATAAATTAAAAGAGAGACAGATTAAATTAAAAAATTTGCAAAAGAGTGGTCCCTTGGAAAAATTTACTCTCCTTTCAGAGAGACTGATCTGCTTTCCTCAGAATGTCTCTTGTTCTGCCCCAGCCAGTTGTTCCATGGACTGGTATTTGAAATAAAACCCTTTGTCTTCTTCCACTCATCTTATGACCCATAACATGTGATGAACTTTGAACATGAAAGATTTGCCCAAGCAAAGTGGAGACGTCCAACTAACATTAAAATAAGAGTGACAGGGAGAAAAGAAAACCAACAAGAAAAAAACCACTTTGTTTTAAAATGGAGGTCTTGCCAAAACACATAAAAATCAGCTGTTCTGGTTCACTAGAATATCACCTATGCCATTGGTGTTTCCCATTGTAAAGCACATCACGAATATCTCTGAACTAAATATTGAATTTTTCAGGATGGGCTCCAGAAATTTCCACCAGCTCTGACTTGCTGGTGTAATTGGAATTTTAGAAATATCACATTTGAAAAGTTAAAAGTGCATATGTGAAGCTAATTTAATGTTTTAAGTGGTGTCTATTGTAGAATGCTGTGTTCAATGATAGTGAGCAAAACTGACATCAAGTGCATTAGATAATTCCTCATACTTTCTGGAAATTAAACATTTTAATACTCTTCAGTTGTGAGGATAAAATTACTACTTTAGTTTCCTTAGCAGGGAAAAATATAAGTTTTTGAGAGACATCAGTTATTTTGAAATAAAGCAAAGGAATATATTTTCTGGTATCAAATACCTTCGAGTTATGTATGCATACATGTCAGCTGCAGCACCTTCTATCCAAGTGTGGGCAGCTTCAGGCAGAGCTGTATAAACTGAAACTTTTGAAAATCACTCAAACTTGGAAGCCAGAGAACGCAATTCAGACAACCATGGAATCATCAAGGTAGGAAAAGCCCTGTTAAGATCATTGACTCCAACCATTAATGCAGCCCTCCCACCATGCTTAATCTTTACTCAAGTGTATCCACATTTTTTGAACACTTACAGGGATGGTGACTCCACCCTTCCCCATTTCTTCTCTTTTCTAGGGACTTTGATTTACTTCAGTATGTCGTGCACCAAAATGGTATGAAAAGACAATGTTCAAGTCTGCAAATCAAAAGTACCTGTTTTCTGATTTGGGGTCCTTATCTCAGCCTGACACCTTTAAGAGCAGTAGAATCATGAATTTCATTTGCCTGAGCAGATTCCTCATCACTCACATGTCTACTTTTTTTTGGTGCAGCCACCCAGAGAACAGTACATTGATACAATAATTCCTCTCAAGCTTTGTTTCAACCTTAAACGCACTCCACTAGGATTTGCAATGCCTTTCTCCTCCTGACCTGGATTAAAGACAGGCAAAATACACATTTGGTGTCTCCCCAAATGTGGTTCTTTATTCTATTAAATGGATAGAAAAAAAAAAAAAAAGTGAAGTTGAACCGTTCAACAGATAAATTTTAGACATCAGTCTCAATTTCAGATGAATGAAGCTGCAGAGTATATCTAAACCAAGATAATTTTACCTATGCAGTAGCAAAAAGTGGAAAGGAAAAGTGTGCTTAATACTACTGATGTTGAAAAGCATACTCCATATCTATAAATGATTTACAACTTTTTAACTGAGACCAAAATCTGACCTGCATTTGACTTCAAGGCACTAGGACTACATGTTACTGTGTTCAGGTTATCTCAACTCCTTGCTAACTATGAATTTTATTAAACACCATATGCTGCCAAACTGCCTCTGAGTACACCGAAAACAGTAGTAAAGGAAATATGACAAACCCCCTACATGTAATTACTTACCCAGTAAAATTTTAAGATTAATTCATTTTCAGAAACAGGTAGTTCTGTAATCCAAAGCATGCATTGTCAGTATTCTGCATATTTAAATTTCTGGATATTTAGATGCATAACCTAAGAAACTTTACATACAACAAATAGATTCAAGTTAATTGCAAATGGGTCAAATACTGCAATATAATGCACAAAGTCCACCACTGAAGTTTCTTCCCAGTTTGAACTTGTCAACAATTCACAGTCCCAGTTTGCTGAATGTTTTCATTGTAAAAGAATATATATGTTCTGACCCAAATGTTATTTTATACATGCTAAAATTTAGCATGAGAAGATGTTGCAATAAATGTCCTCACCACTGAGGCATTTGATAAAGTATAAGCACTACTTGTTCAACATTTTGTTGGGGTTTTTTGTTTAGTTGTACATGTATCAGGTAACTGATCTGTCAGTAATGTGATATATATGATCAACGTGACTGCCCATGATTTTGCATTAGAGATTACCTGGAATTTTGGCAGGATTTGATTGTTATACTACTCTTGAAAATAAAATTGCATTCATAATATGTAAACAAAGGAGGAAAAAAAATAGGTCTGATCACATCTATACAGAAATTTGTACTCATGTTTAAGCATATACTTAATTATAAATTATACATTTTTTAGAGATAGGGACAAAAATTTTAAACTAAGGCTAGGTAGTTCAAAAATTTTGAACTATCTAGCCTTAGAGCAAAGGATTGATGTCAACTGCTTTTGTTTCCACTCTCAGATGTAGAGTTGGAATACACACAGAATGCTGGAGCTCAGAGTCCTGCTTTTAGGCACAGACAGAGTTGCTGGACTGGAGGAAAAGGAAAAAAAAAAACCCAACAACATCCCCCCCCCCCCAGTATGTTTTTCAAATAGTTCATAATCTCCAAAATGCCAGTTCCAGAGTAGATCTTCAAGCTTTGCACAGGATGAGGTTTGTGAGTTACAACCCAATAAAAATCTTACAAAGTGAGTATTCATCAGTACAATCATATATTGCTGTCCCTTCACTTCACACAAGCTACATGCTTATGGACAACTGATCCTTCAGAAAATGTTTCCTACCTTGCCTGCTCCAGCGGGGATAAACAGCTCATTAAGGGACTAAGGCTCCTTTCTACAAGCCAATATTTTCAGAAATGGAACCTGTACAGAGACAGCTTGACAAGCATTGGAAGTTGTTTCCTCTTTTGATTGAGTACATTTTCTTCATTACATGAGAAGGAATTTGTTCTCAAGTGTTTTTATGTGGTGCAGACGTTGAGATACTCTGTCACAGATTTCAAGGTTTGGACAGATTGAAACCTTGTTTGAATTGTCTGGTAGAAAAAAGGAAGTTATAAGCACTCAGCTATGAAAATGTGTAGCCCATCTGAAGAGAAGAAATTAAAAGCCTAATTACTTTTAAAAAGATGTACTGGTGTGTCTCTGCTCAAGGAAATAATTCAGGAAATACCTTAGGATCATGACTCTAGTTTTCACTTCATCCCAGGAGCATTTTGGTGGGGGAATTGATCAGAGCAGGTTCTGGAAAGTGCAACTACACTCAGAGTGGACATCAGTAATCAGGTGGACCTGAAGGTAGGCAAGGAGAGGTTTTCAGTTAAGACTCCTCTGACTTCAGAAGGAATGTGTGTTGGTAAAGATTATGCATAAAAATGCCAACCTCTTCAGAGAGGAAACTGGTAGACTGCTTAACAAGAGGTAGATGACTTTATCCTGGTACTAGCATAAGGACCTGTAAATACTACGTTTTTCCTTTTGACAGTGTTTCCAAGTCTGCCTGTCACACACTGGCTAACAAATCCTGCTTCCCAGACCCATTTCAGATTGTCTTATCTCTAATACCTTAGGATTAAGTGCACATATTTGTGGACTATGCAATTTTAAATTCTTTATTATCTACTTCTAAGTGTTTCAGCTATTAATGTAGGAGGTATAAGGAGTTAACTCAATACTGCAAGAAACATGAATTTTATGATGTATTTTAAACTCCATGTTTGTGAATTGTTCTCTTCTGAGTGGGTGAGTAGTGCTAAAAAAAGATACATTATGTTTCAAGGTCTGTCTCAGCTTGGAAAAATATATATTTATTTACTGTATATAAACATTAAAAAATGTCTTGAAAAGATGGAAAGGGGATAATATTGCCACAAAAGATATTTCTCTAGAGGACAATATTGAATATTATTGAAATAAATGGTACGAAAAATGTGAAGGTTTGTTTCATATAAAATTATTTTTTCTGTTACAACATGTAAATATCAGTCCCACTGTTTTCCTTATGATATCTCTGTTGGCACAAGCTACCCTGTCTGAACTGAAGTGGCTGTTAACCAAGCCATTAGCACTTGTGTTGAATTTAAATTGGCAAAGTTGAGTAAAAACATTTTTTAGTTTTGTGGAGTTTCAGAAGAATGTTTTCTGCTTTGGGATATATATTAAACAAAAGTTGTTTTTTCAGTCCAGCAGAAGAAGCTTGAATCT
Source organism: Sitta carolinensis (assembly GCA_032173965.1). Classification (NCBI taxonomy): domain Eukaryota; kingdom Metazoa; phylum Chordata; class Aves; order Passeriformes; family Sittidae; genus Sitta; species Sitta carolinensis. The sequence continues at coordinate 66,488,285 of CM063313.1, read as the reverse complement.
CTCTGACCACTACAATACACCTGCTGTCATATTTTCCATTTAATGGGTTTTATTTTTGTGTTACTGTATTTAGGGTAGTTTTCAAGATATGTTGGGTGTATGTTTTCATCCCAACTTATATGAATGTATACCATAAAAAACACACAGTGATGTATAAATACTTTTCTGTTACATGAGAGAACGATTTGGTTCTTTTTTTGCCTAACATCAAAAAGTCCTTGAAAAATTTTAACCCTGAAATACAATCTTTTCACTTTGTAAAGGTACAAATCTCAAATTTAAAAAGGAAAATCACAAGAAACAAGCTTCATTAAAAACCCCAAAAAACAACCAACGAAACAAACAAACAAACAAACAAAAGCTAGCTAGATTTTAAAATGTGAAATGTGAAATGTTTCATCATCATAGTTCATTAAAATTTATTCTTGTATTTTTAATGGGCAGGCTTAAAACTTTTCCTGCACTGGGAAGAGAGAACATCAGTTACAGAAGTCTTATCCCCAAAACAAGCCAGTTCCATCCCAGTTCCCAGGTCCTACTGGTGCTGTAAGATTTGGCCTCTACTAACAAGTCTTGCAGAACATCCTCACCTCTGTAAACCACACACACCAAGGAAATGTTTCTGGGCACAGAATCTCAAATATCTGTGCTACATAAGTAGTGGGTCTGGTTTCCCAGACAATATCTAGGTATTGTTGCTGAGTTAGAGCATGAAGGAAAAATTTAGGAGGCAATGTTTACACAGTTTGCCTGTTTTGAAGGTTTGGAGGGTTTAAGCAAAAGGGTAAGGATGTTTTTCTTTCTTCCTGGCTTCAGTGGTAGACACTGGACATCTTAAATCTGCAAGTGTAAAGAAATCTACATTATTCACCTGATCCCACAACATGACCCTTCACTAACAGGGTAATTTGACAAAGTAGTTCAAAGATACTTACCTGGTTCCTGATGGTGTCACAAAGGGTTTGTATGGATGGGAATACAGTTTTTCCATTTCCAGTCTTATTTTCACCCTGGTGCTTTTACCTCCTGAACAATCAACCTCAGTTAAAAAAGAAAGAAAAGAAAAATCCAACAACATAAAATCCAAACAAAAAAAATATCTAAAAATTTTATTTCAGTAAACCTTTTGACATTGGTAAAATTACAATCCTTGAGGCATGAATAACATTTTTCTATGTAGGTTCTGATAGCAGAAATAGAAATTTCCCTACCAATGGTTTCACTTAAAGTGCAATATTTCTGCACAATTCTAATGAAAATGGTAAATTTCCACTGTACAGATAATATTGTGGTACTTGCAAAATATGTCTTCTAAATTTTTCTTGATAGTCATAAATATTTCACATTCTCCTCCAAAGGGACTGGGTAATACATAAATTGCTGAGATTGTAACAAACAAAGTGATGCACTGAACAGAACATAAAAGCAATCTGTGGAATGGTGTTATTGGACATTTGGGATATCAGAAATGGCTGTTTCTTTGGCAAGCTGCTTAGGATTATCTGTTTCATGAGGTGTGTGCCTGGGCAGGAAAATGAGAGTAGGATCTGCCGTGCTGTGGATGTCAGCTGGGCTTCAGGACTCACCCTCCAGCCACAGCAGCATGCACGTCCTGGACCACCAAGCACTTGTGCCAAGCACTGTGTGTGAGGCTATAATGTTTTAAAACAAGGAGCATTCACACAAGTGCTGCTTGTGATGATCAGGCTCCTATCTGTCCTTTCCATGTGACCTCTAGCCAGACAGGGCTGCCACTGTAGAGAGTTTCTGCTGGGAAACAGGTCAAGTAATTCTGTATTCAACTCCCCCAAGAGCAAAACAGCGGTACTTAAGTCAGAGGATTTGTGTTTATTTTATTAACATCGAAATTTTTTATTAATTCAATCTTTTTTCTCTTAGTTTGTGTTGGAATCACACTTTGTAGTAAACATTTAAGAATGCAACTGATAACCAAACCACTAGCAAAAAATTTATAAAATCAGTGTGATAAGCTCTGAATATTTTATTACAAAATAGCCATAGGCTTTCTGGAGAAGTGAACAGTAGTTCAAGAGGTAAAACAAACAGTACCATAGTCACAACTGCTCACTTGAGAAAGTAAGATATGGAGAATCAAAATGTAATACAGCCAGTACCAAATTCTCTAGTCTTACAAAAATTACCATAAGCTATTATATAGACTTTGGAGCTGATGAACAATTCACAGAACATGTACAGTAACATTTATGGCAGAGAACTACTAATGTAAGAAAAAAATAAGAGGAAGAAGAAGGATATGGGCAGATATGAGAAAAGGCAATTTCTACAAATTAATGAATTTGAATTAAATGAATCTCAGAAGGCCAAGTGAATTAGATATTAGTCATCTGAACTCTGACAGCTGGTTTTGAGAAGTTGTAGAGAAAAGGGAAATGACAGAAAATGGAATAAAAAAGGTATAATTTCATCCATTCTTGAAGTCTAAAGGTAGCTGAATAATATTAAAAGGGAAAAATGTATTTCAGCAATTGCAGGATGAAATAGACAAGACAAACACACTTATAAACACTGATGAAGACTGTCCTGAACACATTGCATACTTTATATGTCATGATTAAATACTGGCACATTATTCACCCATTTTTTCCTCTATTAATATCAAAATGAGAAAAAAACCCCAAAAACCTAAACATGTCAGACACCTACATCATGGATTCAGTTTTCTCTGACTAAATATCAAATGTGTCCCAAGCTAATAGTTATGGTCCAAAGTTTAGTATATTACTGGATCCATCCTGATTCTGTTATAGCTGAATTTTCTAATATAAAATGGTGAAGTCATGACCACACAAAGAATCTTTGAGAGTTGCTTTCTTCATTTATACACAAAAACTAAAGGGCACTAATTACTAGAAAAAAACCAAACAAACATTAAGAACAACAAGAACCTACCAAAACAAAATATTCTGCTACAAGGCAATTCTCCCAATAGGTCTGAGTGGGGCTTTTTAATGATTATTTTGCAAAATATGAAAATGAATAAAAATACCAAGCAAACAACCAAAAACCCCCAAGAAATTAATCCTGGGCTTTGACATTTAGATTACATAAAGAAGTTTATATAATAATGTGCTAACAACCTCTCTATACTATTTTATTAAAGTTTTGGCAGCAGGTTTTAAATACCAATATTAAGTAAATATTCCTGAGTTACATTATGCATGTTGAAATTTTAGTTAAAAAGAAGGAAGTACTAAATTATGTAAAGTTTATGTAGGGATCCCAGCAATAAAATGATATTAATTTTATGGATGTGTTAGTGGGTGAAAATCCTTGATTTTGCATTAAAAAGGGCAGTCACTTTGGTTGATTTTTCTGGGGTGAAAGCAGAATCTGCAGATCTGCTAAAAATCCTCTATAAGTACCTGTATAAGTATAGAGTAAAATAAGACTTTCTGTTTCATAAACCGGAATTAAGATTGTATAGAATTTTTGGAGCTTCTAAGTATAATCACCTAGTAGTATGCAGCTGAAACAGAGTTGCACATGAAACTAAGGAGAAATAATCAAGCTTTGATTTTGAATCAATTTCCACCATGCAATAATAAGTACTACTGATCAATTTTGTGTCTTTGTATTCAGATATTTTGTGTCTTATTCTGATGGAATAAGAGCTCAAAATACTGCTCTTCAATGTTCATTATATATATAAAAATCAGTTATCTCACATGCACATGGGAATCTTTCATCTGCAAAGAGGCAGACAGTGACTGAAACACACTGCTTTTTGTCTGTGTGGAAAAGGTCTGACAAAATGGTTCCTGTGTAAGAGTATGGTATGGTACTTTCAGTAGCTCTGTGCTACAATTAGGAAAAAATCAGTTTAGGGCCAGGAACAAACTAACATCTCTCCCATCTCATCTTGTACAAGAACCTCAGGCTGTGCTGTTTCCTGTGTAGTTTTAGTAATGCAGATAACTTTTACAGACAGTAGTAATAATTATGGCAGCATGAGATGGTAATAACTTACATTTGCACTTTCATGAGGGAACATTTTACCCTGATTCTAGTCATTCTCAAAATTATAAACCTTTGATTATTGACAGACTTCACAGAAATAGCATTGTTTTGTTATCCTAAACACAGTTTTGAGATGACTGTTCCACAGAGCAGATGAGATCAAACCTTAGACAACCTACTTTTATGCAATATTTTGTAAGTAAATAAGGATAGCGATTGTGAAAAGTGCTAGAAATAGAGTGCTGGACAGTAGGAGTGTTTAATAATTGAACAGACAGGAAGAAAATAGAAGCTAAAAAACTGCTTATCAATATGTGTCAATCTTAATAAGGATGGTCTTAATAGACAAGAAAAATCAGGCCTTGAGGTCATGTAATTCATGGCACTAGTATTCTAAATTAGTGTTGCTAAAGGGTCTATAAAGAAAGAACATGAAAGGCCACTATCTACTTGAAGTTTAGTCTCTCTTGCCTTTTGTACAGGACTTTTCATTGCTTGATTAAAATCTGAGTTCTCTCAGAATTTCTCCAGTTCCAGTGCCTAGAAGACCATTCCACTAGCAGCCAAAGAAGAGGGTGCACATGGAATGCAATTGCCATGGCTTTAGCATCCTCCCTCTGTTCAGTTTCCCAAGGTAAAACTTTTATCACAGTCTATAATGTCTGTGATGCTCTTGTTGATGATATATTGCCTATGGAGCTGCTTCTGCAGAGTGCTGTAATGATATCATGTCATTAACTCTGTGCTTTTTTTTCCAGAGGGTCCTTCTAAAAGAGAAACCAAAGACAAGCTGCTCTTCCTCAATCTTTCCTTTACTTGCTTTTTAGGGATAGTCTCTTTAGTCTGTGTGGACAGAGAGAAGGTAGAGTTGACCTACAGGCTGTGGGATGTGCCTGCAGAATGCCATGGCAGCACAGAGAATCTCATCTCTGCCTGGCCTTGCAGGGAGGAGATTTCGTGTGGCAGATGCCCTATAGGGAGGATCACCCTGTACAAAAACATTAAGAAAGCGTGTTGCTGACATGGCAATGTGTGATGGGTGAGAATTACCCTATACTGGAATACTGTGTCTTGAAGAAGTGTGCAAAACCTTAAGCTTGTTTGTCTGAATAAACATCTCAGTATCCCTGCAGGTCTGAGTCTATGCCTCAGTCATTACACTTCTGCTTTGAGGACTGCAAGTGTAAGGGATCTCGGTTTCTGTTCTCTAGCACCTGATGTTGGGAGCATCCAGTCTTTCAGCCATCCAGTTGAAACCAAATCCCTAGCATAATTAGAATTGCTCCTGGATTTTATCTCTTTGTCATTTTAAGTTGTTTATGTGCTTTTCAAGCCAGAAATACAGTCCAGTCTTCTCCATTCAGCTTGAGACAGGCCAGGATTCTAATTATCTATTCCATCAACAATAATCTTAGAGATACCTTGTCTAATTTACAGGTTATGACAATTTTACATCGATTTTTATATATGTTTCTATAAAAACACAACTTTATATTGTCAGCTTTCTGGTGGTTTTTTTCACCTCCATTCTTCCATCTTGTTTATTGTCAAAGGAGAATTTCTTGTCGCTTGCCTCATCAATGTAGAAAAAATAATGCTGTTGACAGAATTTATGTAATGTATTCCATATTCCAAATGCTTTAAAGTTATTGGCTAACTATTTCATAGAACATTTCTGTGCAGTGCAGTAGTCAGAGAGAAGTGATGGCTTTGCAGAAACTCGGTGGCAAGAAAAGGCTTAAAAATCCAAGATTATTTTCCATAACTGCAGTCTTTACATCACACTATATCTCTCACTAAGATAAAAAGAGAAAGTGAGAAATATTACTGAAATAATGAACATCAAGCTCATATCTGCTAATGTAGAAAAGGCTTCTAAAAATTACTGTAACTCAATTCAGTGAGTCTTTTTACATTTAAGACATTATCTACAGTACAAGGATACTGTGACTCTCAAAAGTCTACATTTGCAAGTAGGTATCTGCTGCAACAAACTTTGTAGACTAATTTCAGAAAGCCTTTGTTTATAGTTGATGGGGTACTTAGAACAAAACCTTACATCCTTACCCAAGTAGCTTTTGTAAAGTTCCCGTTCTTTCAAAAAGGGTAGCCTTTGGAAGAGCTCATGGACATCCTCTTGGCTGAAACAGATTCTGATATGTCCGGCTTTGCTCTAGATGACATCTCATTGTGCGCTTTGTAGATAAGAGATAATGGACATCAGGATGTAGTTTTCCAGGCAGAGAGTGAATCACAAATACCCTGAAATGTCTCCTTTCCCTGAGGAAAAACTAAATGTAGCAGAAAAGCACATGCACTCCTGCCACGTTTTCTGGCTGCAATTCGTCAGATAATATCTATAATTTAGTATAACCCTTTGTCCTCAAAGCAGTCTTTGCAAGGACAGGGAGATCTACTTTGGAATCTCAGCTATCATCTTTGGATAATAGATACTGTGTAATTTTTATGGTGTTCTCACATCTGTCATTTCCTCAGCAATATGCATTGCACGTCACTCATTAACAGGTTTCAGAATCAAACCATTTTTCCTCTGTCTGGAGTGGCAGGATTATTATTGAGAGGGAAATGTTTTCTGGGGACCATGCCAAAATAATCCCAAACCCTCTTTCTTCTAATCTCATAATCTAACTGTGGAGTCACTCTCCATGAGGAGTCACTACCACCAAGCACCTCTTTTTCCTGCTCTAAATGTCTTTTGGACCTCATCACCTTAGAAAAGAAGGTTTTTTTCAGTTTTGAGATTCAAAAATTTAGGTAAGCTTCCAAGTTAATCTCTGAAATGTTTCTAATCATCAGTATTATTAAAACTTGTTTTATATTTTAGAGTGTCAGCTAATGTAATGTAATCCAGTTAATACAAAAAAAAATTCTGTTAATATTATTTGTCTAAGTGTGGGGTGAAATTAACTATAAAGAGGAGAAGCTGCCTTTCTGAGATGTAGAAACAAGAGCTGTCAGGCAAGATGAAGGGAAAAAACATAAAAAAGCCCATCATGACTTATGCAAGAACACATAGAGAGCATACGGTTAAAAGTAACTGTGTATTTTCATCTCTTTTTCTTGATGCATACCTCATAAAGCCAGTATTTGTCAGCAACGAAAGTAGTTATTTTTCCTGGTAGATATGCAATTCATTGCTAGCTTCACATTTATGTTTATCAGTTTTATTTCTAACTTTCTAGCCTAGTTTAGTTCCCAGAAGCAAGAAGAAAAAAAACATGCTCTGAATTTACATATTGTGCTTATGAATTAGGGTAGCTGTCTTAGAAATGCTCAAGGGAGCTGGAAGATGCATATACCCACATAATGCAGTAAGAATTTTAAACTGATATATCTGTTCTCCACTTTTATAGAGACATAGTCTGCTTTCAGTTAAGACCTCTTATTAAAGAATATTCAAATACGTGAAAGCGAAGATAAAGTCTGACAGACCTTCAACAGGTTGTGGTGCATTCATATAGTACTGTCTATATTACTTTTTAATTAGCAGTCCAAATGCAGTGAATAGATTGTACAGTGTACTACATCAGCCTGGCTCCTACATTTTCTATTTACTCATATTCATGTTTAAAGCACCCTCTTCCAAGTGGGGTTTTTCTTCTCTCTCTATTCTCCCCAAAACCCAGGTCATCAAGTAAATTCTATTTCATTCACTGGCAGCTTCACCAGGTAGCTGAAAGGACTCTCAAATCGACAGTTTAGTGTGTTTTTCTATACTTGGGAAGATAACCCAAATTACTGCTAGCCTTAGTCATTAACCAAAAGTTTTAAAAGCATTCAATTACACTCCCAGTGAGAAATTTGTGATTATATTAACATCATTTGAATCTGTTTTAGATGTACTTAAGTACTAAAATCCTGGTGGACAAAGGGCTTGCTTTATTACATGGATTTAACTTGACATTCTTCCTTGTGTTGAAGTCAAAAAAGGAAAAGTATTTAATTTATAGTCGAGGTTCTGAGAGTAAACTTTATTTGGTTCTGAATTCAATATTAAAACAAGCAAAGAAGCCTCTGTGTTATTGCACATTTCTGTCTTTCTTAAAATGAATGAGTTGGCACATCTGCTTTTGCATAGAACAGAAGAAGCACAAATATTTCTCAAAAGTATTAATCAAACTACTTTTTCCTGGTGAGGAGGGTTAATCATGTGATCCTTTGCCATATCCATTAAAAATTTCTGTGACATTCAACAGCCTATTTTTACCCAAAAGATTTACATTTTGACTTATGATATATTGGAAAATTTCAGCTGAGAATTTCAAAATATTTTGAAAATCTCTTCAGAAGACTACTTTTAACTTCCTCTTTAAAGGTGGTTTAACCTACTTAAATTTTATAAGAATTTTAAAAGAAAAATCAAATTAGATATGTTTAGGGTTAGAACAGTCAGATTGAGTAATTCCATTTGTCTCCCTAATCCTCAACAGATTTTCAGACTTGCCACATCTCATTAGGTCTGGAAATTGGCTGACTGGAGTTGGAAAATTAGATTATGACTTAAAGATATATCCCTTCATTACCTTCTATGGAACCACACTCCCCAAGAGAAACTCATGATGGATTTATGAATTATAGGAGTCGTGGTCCCTCTGTATTTCTGATACAAGGGAGAACATTTAGGCTACTCTGTCTTGTTCAGGGTCCATCAGTTTCAGTGAGAACTGCCTGTTCAGAAGTAGATACAAATGTCACCCATTTCTAGGGCCTCATTTAAAATTGCATCTCATGGGCTTACTGGTAACAGCATCAATAAAGTGAATCCAGCTATCCCTAACTAATTAGCTCTTAAAAAGCCTTCTCCATAGGATGGAACTTTGCAAACCCGGTTCCACAAAAATCCTTCCTAATAATTTTTAACATATACTGTATTATTTTTGCCCACTTTGGGACAAAAAAGAATCGACAGACTCCTTTTATTTGTTGTGAAGAATATAAATGTCAAAACACCTGTTAGAGAGCAATATCTCATTCTAGTTTCACAGATTCAGTCAAATGTAAGAGTAAATCTGTAGTAGATGCCAGGAACAATATTTTTTTTTTAAACTGTGTTATGATATTCTCTTAATTAGAGTCTTTTTAATAAAAGTTGGATAAGCCAATATTTCAGAACTTCACATTACCTACTAATGTAACATTTCTATGTTTTACCACTTGTTTACTATGGTGCTTTTCTTCCAAAGGATGTAGGAATTGTTATGTGTTTCCAGGAAGGCATGAACTATGTTCAAGATAGCTAACAGTGATTATACAGATGGCCAACAATGACAAAAATATCTTTAAAAATGCAGCTACCAACAACTGGCATTGTATGCTTTCATTCCATGTGGGCCCTCATTTGACCTTTGCTGTAATATTCCATTGAGCAAGAAAGGCCTATGTCATACTACATTTGGTGGGCTGGCAAGCACATTTCTGGTGTTTTGTACAGACAGGTAGATGGAAATAGGGAAAGAGGGTTAGGTTTTGTGGCTAAAAGAAACTCAAAATGGCACCAAAAAATAGTGTCATCCTACCTCTCAAAAGCACATATAAAGTGTTTCGATTCAAAATTGAAAAAGAAGGTCTCCTGGATCTGAGATACATCTAAAAGGGGGGGTCCTCTGAAACTTGAGCTCCAGAAAGCCTCTGAGGCTATGCAAATATGCAAAACAGATAGGAGTGGCGCCAGCACTTCAGTTCTGTTTCCAAGGAAGACAGAAGCAGCTGATAACAATTCAGCACCTACCCCAAAGAGCTGCATGAAAAGCCACCCAAAAACTGCGTAATTCATTAATACAGCATTCTTCCCCAGATATCTTTAAAAAATAACCCAAGTACTGGTGACTGGCCTAAATATCTTAGGGGAAAGTAGCATTTCACACTAGAGTTCAGGGACTATAGAGACAAATATATGAATCCCTATGATTTAAATTAGGATATTGTACCTCTGAGTCTAAAGAGGGTTTTTGGAAGAAAGCTCCAGTGGGGTTCCAAACCCAAGATCTTTTTGTTAAACATCTGTATGTCTATTCCCATTTCTAGGCAGGGGGTTCTTTGTCAGTTGTTGTAATCAGGGCACTGTAGTGCATTGCATTGTATGCACTCACTGGTGAAATCTCTGGGAAGTTTACTTGAAAAAAAGAGAAGATATTAAATCTATACAGAGAAAGGATTATAAATTGGTCAATCTTCTCATTTGGTAATACATGCAATTAATTATTTTTGAATCATGACAAAAACATTTAGAACTATGCATATCAGAAATCAAATCAAACTGCAATAGCACTTAGTGACCTTTTACAAATAAGATGAAACTGAATGCCATGTCTCTGAGCCAGGTACGTTTAAAATCAGTGAAGGTTTTAGTATATTGAATGAACAAATTAAAGTTATGGGGAGGGGGAGAGTAACTCATTAATTGGGCAATTCTATCAATTGACTTCTGCCATCCTATAAATCCTTTCAGCAAATAGCCATTTCAAAAATGTTATTTAGGCTGAATGTTTTTCACTGTTTAATACAGACATTATAAGATCTTCCTGCATGCTGTCATTACATAAAAAAGCAGGAATTAAATGTATTGCACAAATTGCAGGCAGGTTCTTTGCTTCAGTCACAGTAAGCATACCGTCTTATTGATCATTCACCATGCTAATGTAAACTCAAATGTAAATAGAAGGTGCAAATCTGGTATTGTTCCTTTTAATTTGACTTCTCAAGCAAGTGCAGATGATGGAAAGGACCAGGAGGGTAACTTTGCTAAAAAAGGGTTCCAAGCCATATAACAAAGCCTGAGTGTGGAGAAGCTATTACAGCTTCCTGGGGTGTCAGAGTATTCTTGAAGGGACTGTAGGGAAGGACAAGTCCTGGCTGTCCTGCCTCTTGACAGAGGAAATAAATCACCCTGCACACTTGAGGATACCTTTCCAGGCTGCATGCTGGGAACTTCATTACACAAGCTGTGCCACATATTACTATGCATATTGCCATTGATTGGACATAGCCTCGAATCCGTAGCCTATTTCTGTCATAGTCTTAGGGGGAAGGAATCTGTTTTCTGCTTAAACAGATACTGACTTGGAAAGGATAGGGGAAGAAAAAGCCACTGAGCAGCCAAGAGTTCTCAGTGGAAAAAAGATCCCCTTGACTAATGATATGTCTAATCTACACTAACCCTGCCTCATGGTGCATGAAATACAGTCATATTGTCATGGTTTTCATATCCCCTTTGATCTTAATGCAATTGTTGTCAAAGTGAATAGCTACTTGCAGCAATCCAGGCTTCATTAAGAAGATAGAAAGTGCTTCTTCCAAGAGAACTTTCTAATTTGCCCTTTTTTTCATACTTTTATAAGTTCATAGAGCTTCTGCGTGCCTGTCAATAACTACAGTAAAATATTAAAATAAACTTGCTAACAAAGAGTTCATTAGCATTACGTGTGCTTCTAACATATAATCCTAATACTAATATAACTTGAAGGTATTGAGTTAAATTTCCCAATATACATGGTGGTGAAGCTGAGACAGAAATATATGACTGTGATTTACATGTTGAAGAGAGAGAGAAGGGCTGCCAACAAAAACCAACTGACACAAGGAGATAAAGAGATGTTTCCTTGTAATACCTGCCTGCTAAGTCATTGATTCACCTCTGCAATGGACTAAGCTGAAAAATACAAGGAAGTTCTCAATTCCAGCTGCCTTCGTAACTCTTTTTGTAATGGTTACTCCCTTGCCAAAATCAAAGTATCTCATGTAAGGTAGTACTGACAGGGCAGTATACCTCCCTATCTGCTAATCTTCCTCACTTAGACACTAAATACCAGCCGACACATCTGCTTGCCTCCTTGCCCACCATCCTACCCTCCTTGTTCCCCAATCAAATTATAAGTGATTTTACTAATGGGAAATTTTTTCCTCTTATAAAGCATCCAAAAATTTTGGTGCACTCTGTTAAGGAAAAGAACTTTAAATGGCTTTCATTTAGTAATGGGCTGGAATCACAGCCCACACTATACTGTCATCTGTATAGATGCAAGGTAAAAATAATGAACTAAAGGCAAAAAGTTAATGAAGCAGGTGTCCTGACTGAACACAAGCATATTAGAGGTGAGATTTTACTAATTTGGGATACATTAGGAAGAGAATGGGAAAAAAACATAAATGGTAAATAAACCATCACATTTCTTCCATGGTAAAATAAACCATGATTTTTTTCCTGTAATAAGGGTGCTTCTACTGAAAAAGCATTATTATTGCAGTATAAGTTGTTGCAGCATGACAGGTGTTAAATACATGTATATGATGTATATGTACTTGTATATGTATATGTTACTGTGCATAATATATGTACATGTATTTTTGAAGATTTTTTGCTGTCATAACTCATTTTCACAAAAAATTCTCATCTACAAATGTGTGGATAAGTAGGATTCTCTTGTGCACAAATCCAGAAGTAATATTTACCATATCTTGCAGTAGAGTAAGAATTAAAATAAAATGCTGTTAATGTTTTCATTTACTGCACAGCAAAATAATCTTAAATGATTTTAAGTTTTGCGTGGGACTCCTGAAAAGAAGGAAAATGGCACAGATATGTCAAATACAGCATAATTTTTTCCTTCCTCCTGAGAATGCTTTAGTAATTGTGCCCAAGATGGCTTTGATGAAGCTTTTGGCAAATACCAGAGAAATCTGCAATGTAGTGTGAGGTTTTCAGGATATTACCATAATACCCTAGTTCATGTTAGGAACCTCTGCATTAAAATAGTCCAAGTTTTTCAATAGAAATAAGATAATTAAATCTAAAAATATTATTTATATCTCTAATAAAAGGTGACACATTAATTGTGCACATTTTCAAGGGGATTGCTGCCATCTTGCCTACTGACGAAAGTGTGGAGTTCTAAGTGTCATTAACTGTATCATGTAAAAACATCCTCTTTACTGAGTCACCACAGACTAATAATAGCTAAAAACACGTAAATTGATTTACATCCTCTACTTGAGAAGAAGAATTAATTAGACTAGCCTTAGTGCAGTCTGTTGAACAGAATGGATGGTAGGCAGAAATGTTATTTTTTTTCTTGTTTCCTTAAATAAAGATATCTGTCCTAAGATAATTCTCGGTTTCTAATGAGTATGGCATATTTTGAGTATCTGGGTATCCCAGGTGCTATTACAAAGTTCTGCCCAGACAAGGTGTTCATCATTTCACTGATGTTTATGAATGCTTTTGCTATGCTATTCACTAGACTAAAGAAGACACAAATTCTCTGTATGCTCTTTCCTCATTAGCATCAAAAGATAGATGTTCTAAGAAACCTCTGCTGTGTTACACAATATTCCACTCATTGCTGTCTGCTGCTCAAGAAAATAAACAGGCATCCTCTTCTGATATGAATTAAGGAAAACAGCCAAGCACAGGTAATTGCACAGTATAAATGCATGTTAAGTGCTAAAAAAGGTGATTTATGTTAGCTTTCTCTAACTGCCACAAAGTCAAAAGTGTTTAGATTCATAAAGGGACATTTGTTTCACTGGTTTGTCAAAATTCCACGTGTATCCACAGTACAGATATGCAGACTCCCTCCTTTAGCCTAACAAGCTTCTGAACTAGAGGTCAGTCTGAATGAACATTTATTGATGCAAATTGGTTAACTACAAAAATGCTGGAATTGTGCATTCTTGTTCTAAATCTGTAAGTAGACACTAGCTCACACAGGTACAATTTTCTGTGTGCTCCAACTCTTCTCATGTGGCCTGTTCAAGCCTTTGAGTTCCACACTTCTGTTTTTACCTGCATGTTCACTAAAACAGAACTGAAGTAATAATAAATTTAAAATTAAAAATAAGCTGTACAAGAGAAGGATAAAGAGAAGAATAAGGAAAAATAAATAAAATTTACAGAGAAGCTGTAAATAAAATACAAACTAAAAAAAAAAGATTCCTTCTTTAACAGCAATGAATCATGTTGTGCTACCAAAAAATATTACTCAGTGTGGTTTAGAGTGTTGATCTCTCATTATTCAGCCATAAAATTGTGACAGTAACACAGTTGATTCTGAACCCTGAATTACATGAGCACAAATAACAATGCAAAATTTATGCAAGAATCTGACAACAAAGTGTATTTAGGAAAAATATCTTGTATTCTTGAAAATAAGTATTTGTAAATCAATTCCACATGTAGATGCACAGAGTGCTCTGTCAACCTTAAATTAAAGATTAACATTAAATTATTTTATTCTAAGTTCTTGAGAATATGTTTTATTCCTGAATCTTCTGATAAAACTTCTTTTTAGTGGCACTCACTACTATATACTCCAACTTATTGTGCAGCCTTTATTTGTCATAGTAGAAAAGAACAAACACTAGGCTGGCTTCAATTTCAAAGGGATTCTTGCATGAAGTATTGCAAATTTAGTATAAATTAGAGCAAATTGCTTAATCTCAGTAGATTTGGTGTATCATGACTCAGTACTTTGGAGAAAACCTTCAGACTAACTGATTTTTTTCTTTAAGAAATATATCATGTCACACTTTGTAAAAACAAGTATTTTCTTCAGTCCTGGTGTACCTTAATTAATAATAATTTGTTAAAGAAGGAAATGTTTTCACCTTTACACTGATATAACAAAGAAGGCAAAACAAACAATCATGAAGAGCTTTGCAACAGCATGTGAGAAAGAGGGGTGTATTATTCCACAAATGCCATTGCAGATAATATTTTGCAGATGGTAAATAATTTTTTGAGTGTTTGTTTTACTGAAAAATAATAATGCTTATATTAATCAGAAGCTAAATATACATGCTTCGGCTACAATAAATATAGTTTTAGAACTGGCCTTTCTACATAGAGGTTTGAATAGGACACTGTTTCAGTTGAAAGGTAGCTTTGAAGGTCTGTCCTCCAATCCCCTGCTCAAGGCATCATAAGTTGTGGATCTGTTTAACTGTGAATTTCCCTAGTTAGGTCTTGAAAATTCCAAAGGGCAAAGGTTCCTCAGGCTCTCTGGGTTTGCCAATACTGGACTACTTCCATATGAAGTTCTTCTTGATGTCCAAACTTAATATCTCAGAATACAATTTGTGGTCATTTCAACACATTAGTCTTGTACTAACTAGTTAATGTGAAAATGTCCGTGAAACAGCCTTTTGCATGAATAGTGTTCTGAAATTATTAGACCATCCCTTTATGTCCTTTCCCCTACACTAAAAATCCCAGCTCAGTGTCCCACTGAGCAATCTTTCCAGAAATTGAGGAAGGGACCTCTGCTTTTGGGCCAACCACTCCCTGTTCTGTATGGTCTACAAACCTACTGACAGCGCAGTCTGTCATCAAGTGCAACTAATCACTCTTCAGGAGACCTCTTGAATACTCTCTTTTTTCAGTCCATTTCTACAATTCATACCTGACAGTCTAGAAAGTTTTTCATTCAGCTAGGTCCTCTTATTAATTTTCCTTTTACAAATGAATGGTTTGGGAGGTGATATACATCTAGAGACCATCCAGTACTTTCCACGTTGTTCATACAGCTACTTCATTGCAGAAGGCAACCAAATTGATTTAGCATAATTTATCTTTGGTAAATTCATGGTGACTATTCATGATTACTTTTCTTGTATATCTCATTCTTATAAATTAATTTTGAGTGGACATACTTCCACTCACAGGTCTGAGGTGAGTGAGGCTCTCTTCCTCTCCTCTATTTCCAGAGACAGTTAACACTGACTTTGCCATTGAGAATTTTACCTTGGTAAATCCCAGCTGGCCCCATGGATTTTAAAGAATGCTGGTATAAGCAGCTCCAAAACCTCTATTGCCCTACTGCCTGTCCTTTCCTACTTTACTGTGCTGGTGTGTGTAAAGATGGAGGAGAAGGTGCTGACTGCAAAGACAGTGCAAAAGCCAAAACTACCATGAGGCTGAAAAAGTAAAAGGAAGAACATAGTTTTGGAGTTCTAAAAAAACTTGGAGCTTGTTTATTCTTTTCATTGCATTTTGTTCGACTTTACATTTATAATGACCAAGAGAAAATTTGTAAAATATTGCATCAGACAAACTTGGTCTGGTCTCTTTCACAAATTTATACACACTAAAGATGGAGCATTCTATGCATATGTTTTAAGTTGTTTTACTCACCTATGAATGACAGCTCAGGAAAGATTAATGAGTTATCTTTGAAGGTGGCTCAAAGAGCCCTTCCTTGTGTTTTCCAGTACATTTAGACATATTGACTCCCTTCTGTTTTTAACTGAAAGCATTAGCTATCTCACAAGTAGTAAGCACTCGATATTAACAAAAAATGGAGAAAGGAATTAAATTAATGGTGTATTGTATGACTGCTTTTTTTTATTAAAAACAGGATTGATTTAATTTTCTCCGCATGACACAAATATATTGTCATTGTCTAATGACAATAGGCAATTGCTTTCACAATTTTGGCTAATAGAGTAAAGAAAATCTTCTAGTGACATTTTTTCTATAGCTAAATGGTGGTGTGACTAAACCCCCACAAAATACTGGAAAATACTGACATTTATAAAATACTCTGATAAATATTATTTGAATACACCATCAAGATGGAATGTTTCATTGCAACATTATAGGAATATTTCCTTTACAATTGTAAGATATAACAAAAGTAACTATCTTTACACAATTTGAGTGCTGAACTACATAAAGGAAAGGTGCTAAATGTTATTTTAATTGTGCTGAAAATCTATTTCATTACCTGTAAAAGCATGCCAAAACCCATGGACAAAAGCTTTTGTCTTTGAAAGGGAGAGACATCTAGGACAAAAAAAAACCCAAAACCCCAAAACCCCAACAAAAAACTCCACACAACCCACCTCCCCCGCCCCCCCCCCCCCCCCCCCCCCCCCCAATAAAACAAAAGCACCTCAACTCCCTTTACTCTAATCGATAAATCATAATGGAATAAAATAATTTGTCATGCTTCAGAGTTGGAACATTCTTCCTCTAAAACAGGAAAAAAAAGAAAGAGTCTGAGATAGGTTGCACACATTCACCTTTGATTGAGCCATTAGCAGTCCCATACCTTTACCTTGGTAGCACAGTCCAAAAAATCTCATTTCTCTTTGTACACTGACTCTTTCTACACTCAAGAGTGTAGACTATAATTTCTTTATGAGTAAATTGACATGGATAGAGGAGTTGACCCACTTCACCACATCTAATGATCTGATTTCATCTGTGATTATTCCCATTGTTGTCACTCTCTACAGACCTTCTTCCTCCTAACACACATCCAATGGTGAAAATATTTGCCAGTGTGGTACACTTGTCCACACTAATGTCTAGACTGGGATACAAAACTTGAGTTCAGTCCTTTAGAGAAATTTCCATCTAATCCACCTCCACTCTCTCCTTTTTAATTTACTTCAAAAGAAAAGAAAAAACTTTAATGATTGTGGGCAGGATGGTTTTTATTCCCAAATCTGTCAAGAAATGGACCAAGGAGAAATCGTGATTTTCTTGAAAGTGCAAGAAACTATACTCCTGTCCCTTTGAAATAAGAAGTAGCAGTTCAGACTGAATGTTTTTAAATAATGGTGGATAATTTGATTAATTTTATATGTCTGCTGCCATGACACAATATGCTGCCAAGAAAGACACATCACCTCTCAGGATATCAACCTCCCCCCACACACACCTCAGGCATCAGAAACAATGACACAGTTTGAAGATAATCAGTTTGACTTCTGTTCATCTCCTGTGCTCTTCCTAGAATAGTCCAGAACGGGAAAAGAAAGGATCACACCAACTAAATGTTTTTGCTGCTGTGTGCTGGCTTCTTGGAAGTGTACAAAAGTATCCGTGCCAGTAAGCCTCGCACTTGGTGTTGACTTGAAAAGTAATGGGTGGATTACAATAACCAGCCTGTTTGGGCATAATCTGTTTTACACAGAAATTATTCTTGCTCAGACCCCTGACAGGGGATCCCCCTTTCCCCCCAAAATGTATGAAAAATAGCAGTGGCAATAAATATATGACTGGTGTTGACGCCTTAAGATATTTGCTTTCTATATATCTGTAGATTTATAGATTTTAATATACAGTTGCACAGTTTCTAACACTTTGTGACTTTAGCATAGTAGTTGCACTTTATCACATATTATGCTACCTTCTTTAAATTCTGTTTAGTCTTGCTTTTTAGGCAAGCAAGGATGGTTTGTTTTGCACCACACACAATAGACACAATAAATGTAAGGCTAAAAGATCAGGGGAGCCCAATGGGGAAGAACCTGGGGGAAATTGCCTAAACAACTGCTCTTCTAATTAGAAAATATTTATTAGATATACTAATTAATTAACCTTATAAAAATTGTAAAAATCTGATTCCATGTGTGCTCATAGCCATGGGGCACCTGGAAGCTTCCATTAAAGAACTGCTTTCTGTATTATCTATATTAATATTCTCTAGAAAGTGTTTTTTCTTTCTTGATTCAGGTAACAGGGCCTTCCTGAGATGAATTATCATTATTATTATTATTATTAGTAGTAGTAACAATATAGCTTACAATAATTAATAAATAATTATTATTCAGAGCCTTGCAACCATATTTCTGCACATCATGCCAGGGTCTGTTAGTAAATATATTTATTTCATTTTTCACCTCAGCAATTATTACTGCTCCAATTCCTTCCTAAATAGAGCAATAGCCTATACAGATTTAATCACTTTCAGTTGCTGTGACTGATCCCATAATTAAGCAGGAGGCAACCAGGTTTCAAATGTGAGTTAATAATTAAAGGTTACTGTTATAAAAAAATGACTGTGTCATCATGTAGGTATAGAAAACTTGATTTTTACAAAAAAAAGTACCTTCTGGATCTGACTTTCAATAATGATTGTCATATATAACTGCAAGGTGACACAAAATGGCTCATCATTTGCTGCATTTCTTATAGTTGACTGAAAAAGACCTGGAAGATTAGGAAGAGTTTAAGGCCACCATATCAATTAAAAGATTTTTTTAAGATTCTTGGATAGTCTGATAGGCTACTGTATCAGTGAAGTGCTTTGCATCCATATTCTTAGTTTCTAATAACATTAACCTCAGTATCAAAAACAAAGCACCAAAGCTGCTCTTTGGTAGTAGACACGTGCAGCCAAAAAAGCATTTTTTTCTCTGAAGGACTTTGCTTTATTAAAGGCAGCTACAGTGAGCCAGTGACTTCATCTCTTTGTAAACTAACCTAATAGAGACTATTACTCTCCAAAGCTGAACAAAAATTACTTCCAGCTAAAGTGAATATGTAAACATTTTAGAGAGAGTTATGTTAACAAAAGTGATAAGTATGACTTCAGAAAGAACACTACACATCAGCAAGAGATGAACTAATCAGCTGATTCCTAAATTGCTGCAGGGACACACTAAACCACTATCTAAGAAAATGCTGTAAGAATGGATAAATCAGTACTTCATAATGTTTTCCTGTCTTAGGACCTCTTCGGACATCAGGTAAATGGAAAATTTTCTAAAATAATACTGCATAGTTTCCTAAGTCAGTTCTCTTCATAGATGATGTCCAAATTTATGTCAGGTAAACTTTGGACTAGGGTTAATCTACTATGTACTTCAATGTTCTTTTCTTTGGGAAATCTATCAACTGGTACCCCAGTGACAATTTTTTGATGATAAAACTGAGTGAGCTTCACAATCAAAGTTAAAGACCTCATTTTTTCACTGTTCTAGTCAGGACTATTGGTCATACTTTACTATATCATATCAAAATTACCAGCAGTAATTTGGTATATATTAACTCAAATCTTACAGGCAAAGTGAAAAAAATAAAGAAATCCATTGGCAATCACCAGAACAGTAACTGATGTGAAAGCAACAAGACTAATTACTAATTATCAACATTTAACCAAGGAGTTTCATAGCAGAACTGGTTACCATTACAATAGTTTTCTTAAGACGTCAGTTCCCCCAAAAAAGCATTCTTGTATGCTGTATGTGGGCCTCATTCATCAGAGCTGAGTGGACTTTCAGCTTTTAAACTGTTGCTATGATCAGAGAACAGCCCTTAAAGCTCTTTGGCAATGGCAAAACAAAACCTCCACACACTGCTTCCATATTCCTCAAGGATATTCTTCAGGGTCTCCTTACACAGCTGAAAGTCTGTCCAATATTTTACAATGAATGAATTAGAAATTCTAGCTGGGATGCAACTCCTGAATTTCTTAGGCAGTGGTGGATCATCAGCGTTGATCTCCAGAGAAAAGCATTGGAGACCTGCAAGTTTTAGTGTAAGAGGTTCGGAAATCCCCTGACCCTAAGGTGGGATGGAAATTGGACCTCCACCAGATTGCATTCCCAGAGCTTGCTGCGGCACTCTGTCCATGATGCTCAGAGCAGGCTCTTTGGGGATCACAGAGCATACTTGAGCCAGCACTGTGCTAGAGAGCTTTATACCTGGTAGAGTATAAAGTACTTCCAGATTTAATTTTGGAGGAACATGCTAAAATCCAACTTGGAATTCTTTTTCTTAAAGAAAATAAACGTTGCATGGGATGAACTCTTCTATGTAAAGAAGAGGCTGAAAGGACCCATCTGTCTATTGATACTGAAAGAGTTTCTTCTTATTTCCATGTTCTTATTCCTGTCCCTGAAATGGCTTGGATTTTTTTCCTGCTAATGTATAAAAACATTTGAGAGTTGTGTGAAGAGCAACTGCTTTGTGCTGAAGCATGCTGGAATCTGTGTACTTTCTAGAACCAATTGATTCAATGCATAAGAGCACTAAAATGACCGCTTAAAGAAAATAAGTGGATGAGAATACTATTTACTTTAAGTAGTTATGAAAGAAAATTCCTCAAAATGAGGAGCAGCTACTTATTTCCTCAATTGTACTTAAAATGGTGAAGAACAGAATTACTTCCTTTCACTGATTTTGTGAAAGTCCAGATGTGGACTTTACAAATAAAGGCATAAAAGACTAAACAAATGTTTTTATTTGATAAAATAGTAGCCTCAGTGATTTATAATCTGGGATTATAAAATGTCCCTTGGAAATCTAAGAATAAGGACAAACAGAGTGTTTGGTGAAAATCTAAAATCCAATGTGAAGCAATCTCTATTTTCAATGACCAGATGAATTTTTTTCATTACAATCTGGAGGGAAAGAGAGATTAAAAAAATGAAGAAAGGAAATATAATTTCCTGAGTGAAACTCCCAGAGCATTAGTTAGCAAATATTACTTTGTCTCCAAATACTCAGTCTGGAATCTCAGAGTCTTTGCAGATTTTTGCCAAGCTTTATGAGTTTGTCTGCAGGAAGCAGCATATAGATCCAAGCACTTTAGTACTTTTAAAAAGATGTAAAAATGTTCTCATAACTGGATGCCCAATTTGTAATTTGGCAATGATTTATTTCCGTCTCACGTCTTCTTGGATCATAAAATCTTCCAGGTCATTACTCTGAAAAGCATGGCGAAGTCCTTTGCCAAATGGATAATAACTTGGTCAACAGAAAGCACAAGACAGTTAAGCATTTCTACAGCTTGAGAAAATGACAAGTTTAACTCTTAAATAATGCCTAAAATGGTAGGGCTGGCATTATGTTTTTCCAAAAGCCCATATTTCTCTATTATCTTTACCCTCTTATTCAATATTTACTGGTATCCATTCCAAGTCTGGAAGCATTGCTAAAACTGCAGGTATGGGCCTGACCCAATTGGCTCGAAGCTTCTCCTTTCTTTTCATATATTTGGCATGTATTTATCTGGATTTATAATCTCACAGTTCACTGTCTCGGCTGTGTCACCCAGTTTTCCTACCTCATGCTCATATGTGAGGGCAGGTCTGCAAAGAGAAACGAATCATTCAGAACCGAGCCTGCAAAAATGCTTAACTTTGGAAATGAGATGCACAGTGTAGACATTAAGTATGTTAGGAGCTATAACATGTGGAATAGCTTACATTTAGATAAAATCTCATTTAAAGACACCTGGAACATGCATGTTGAAGAGTGCAAGATGAACTAGGGATTCTAAGGAAAATTTTCAAGAAAATTTAAAAAACTTTTGCTCAATAATTAATGTGACAGAATTCAGAGAACCCACAAAATAAATAGAAAATTAATGATAATTTTCTGCTACGAATTTTCATGCAAATACAAACATATTTTTTGGGTATCACTGAGCAGGTGAACCCACAGACATGCCCTGAAGGCATTTGAGGTGCCTATCCAGAGACAGATACTTCACAGCCTCTTTCACCTGTTTTCAGGAATTATTTCAAATGTCCTCTAGACATGTCATCAAAGATGATTCACTCACTGAAAGACACTTGTCAAGGTTCCTGAAGAACTCTGTCATGTGATCAATAGCTTCTAGAAAGTAGCAGTTAATATTTTGGGTTTTTTTTTGCTGGCAGAACACTATTTTCACCCACTACAGTGTCTTGGGCAGTAACAGAATAATCTACAAGACCACAAATGTGTGCCAATAAGAAATGTATCTGATTTTTCTCAACCACAAACTTGAATAGAAGTATTTTTTCACATGGTAAGCAAATTATATCTGACCAGGCTTAAGTCATATTTCTAAAGACTTCATATTGTCAGAATATTACTAATACTAGAGGTTACACACTATAAAATGTCTGTGAGATACAAAACTATGTCTGTTTTACAGAACTGCTGTAATATACTGCTGAATGTAATAATCTCTCACAAAATTTCATATAAGGTGATTATGGTCTATCTGTGCCAGATTATCCTAAATAACACACTTAATGCAAAATAGTAGCATCACTGCAGTAAACTGGAAAGTACTTTCTGTAATTTTTAACCTATACTTATTTTTTCCATCTTGCCTGTTTCTGATAAATTACTAAAGCATTGTAATTTTTCCCACTACCTGTGAATCTGGGCAGTAACACTCATTGATGAAAGCCAGATTCTGCCTTCAAACACAGGTGTGAGCAAGGACCAAGACACAAATATTTCCATCCAAAAGTAGACATTAGAAGTGATGCAATTTGTATCTCTTATTCACAGTTCCTTCCTTGAAAGTTCTCTGTTTCTCCGGGACAACACTTTGCTGACCTCTTGTTTCACAAAAAATTAGGGTTTTACAGTATCAATTATTTCTCCCTCTCCTTCACACAGATACATGGTGCTTGACAGTCCAACCCCAAAGCAGCACAGGACAATGCAAACTTTTCTGTGAATAGTTCTAAGAGATAAGGACTACAAGAGGCTGAATTCACACTTGTTTAAATTTAACAGAAACATTGGAGAGTTTTATGATTATTTTATTTTTAAATTATTATTATATTATTTTAAAATTGGCCTTGTCAGTTAAATATGAAGTTTAATGTTATATCACTGTAGAACATCTATTCCTGCAATGAATTAAGGCATCTCTCCCCAGGTTGTCTCCTCAGAAAGTATGATTTTTTCCTTCTGTAGCAGTCTTTACTGAAGCTCTAAATGACTCATCATAGAGACGCTCTTTTCTTGTCATAAGCAGTATCACCTTACTTAAAAAACAGCATGGCAAAAACATATTGGACTACATCTGCAGCAGTGCCAGCAGGTTGATGGAGGTGATCCTCCTGCCTGTTCAGCACTGTTGAGGTACATCTGAGGTTATGGGTCTCGTGCTGGACTCACCAGTACAAGAAACACATGGATATATTCAGAGCCATTACAAAAATGGACAGGCTTTTCTCAGTGCTGTTTGCTGACAGGATGAGAGGCAATGGTCACACATTGAAACACAAGTACTTCACTTTAGAGTAAGAAATCGTTTTCACCGTGAGTATGATAAAACACTGGCATGGGTTGGGGATTCTGGAGTCTCTTCTCTTTGGAGACTTTGAAAATTCAACAGGACAGTTATGGGCAACCAGCTCTACCAAGTCCCACTGAAGCAAAGGGACTGGAGATGTCTTTAGGTTCCTTCCAGTCTCAACAATTATGTGGCACTGTGGGATCAGCAGGGTCCCAAAGCCCTGCCCAGACACCGCGGGCATCTGTTTCTCTCCATCCAAAAAGAAAAAAGCCCTCCTAGTGGTATTCCACTGGTGTAGAAACTGCCCATATCAATCTCCTCAGACCTGGTTGGCAACAGCTCATCTTATCAACCTCAGAAGATAGATGTGTTTTTATCTACTTATTTGTCATGCCATTTCAACATTTCAGAGTATTTCTTTGGGTTTAGGAAGTACTTCTCTATCAGAGGGGCTGAGAGGCCCCACACCATTTCTTTCTGCTGCTTTTCTACTCATTAGGAAACATAGCTATCCAAATTCCTGTCAGAAGCAGACTATGCTAAGCACAGATTCTAAAACCTTGTGTCTTAATTTGCTGCAGAAATAAATTTAATTGGCCAATTCTACATCCTGCTAATGACCATCAACACCTTAACACCAACTGCTTAGGCTGGAAAAATCATGCTAAGAGGCTTTTTTTATTAAGTGAAAAGAACAGTGTGAATGACATCCAAGGGAGAATACTCTTAATTTTATTTATTTGTACATTTTCAAACATTATTATTTTCTACTGTTGGGCATTCTGATGGGCATCTTTCTAAAAAGGAACTGCTTTCTAATTGTTATTTTCATGTACTCTGTTAAAACATTTCCAACACAAGAACATCAGAAAGGGACTCAGCCTCAAATAATTTAGATAACGTAGAAAATTATTCTAGACAATATCTAAGAGAATGAACATTCACATATTGCAGAAGATTTTCTCATATTTGCTCAAAAGCTTGCAGGTTATAGAAGCATCATCATTGCATGTTTATAAAAAGTGCTCCAGTTTGGGGTGCAAACTCACAAAAATTTCAACTGTACACACATAGAAAGAAATTTAAACTTGGGACAAATCACCCAATTGCCAGACTTTGGGTTCTGAGTATGCACACTGCAAATTAAGAGCAATTAATTCAAACCAAAAACAGCATCCAGGCTGATTTTCATCCATAAGTGCAGCACATGGAAATACATTTCTGCAAGCTTTTTTGCAAAAAAGAAGCTTGTTCAGAACAGTGATGACCTAAAAGCATTGGTAATGTAGACTTTCCTCACACTGAGAAAATTTCACTCTATCGTCTTCGTGTCACAGGGTGATAAAATTTGAACAGCAAAAATTTAGAATGGTCTGAATGAAAAAAAAATAAAAAAACAAACAACCAAAAAATACCCCAACCCCAACCCTCCCCCCCACCCCCCCAAAAAAAAGAAAAAAACAAAACAAAAAAACAAACAAACAAAACAAAACAAAACCCCCTAAAACAACCAACAATCAATCAACCAAAAGTTTTCCTGGAAGCATTCTCCTGCCTGACACTGAAGTGTTTTCTCCCATGTTTCTTTTGCAAATGCATTGCACATGAAAGTCAAGCCTAAATTATTAAATGTCTTGTAAGAAGAAAAAATATCAATCTCTATGTTCTCCGACTGAAATACTACATGTTCTTGAATAAATTATTTGATATGTCTATCCAAAATATTTTTCGTAATATGAGGGTAATACTACAAATCCAGATATTTTAAAGTGTTGTGCCAGTTATAAGCACTATATGATGATTTCCTGAACAGAAATAATACCTCTATGAGTCATTGCTTTAGTAGCTAGCCTAAGTGGAAATAAGAAAAGTTCTTACTCATACATAACAAAAAATCAAGAGGTAGGACTGCATTTTCCAAGAGAAGAGGTTGCCGAGTCTCATTTTCATTAAGATTATTTTAAGGTTCATTCTCAAGACCTCAAGGTTTCTGAGCAGAAACATGCTTATCCCCCAATTACAAGGTTGCTCTGTGAAATTCTGCAAAGCTAGAGAATGGGCACTTTACCTATGCCTTTCTCAGCCTTGCCAGTGGGCAGATCAGCCCTCCTGACCTTAAATGGCATGGAAAAAAACACTATTTAGGGCAGTCTTTGGTCTTCTTTAGTTTAATGTAGAGGGTGAGAAATTCAAATTATGGATCATATAACTATTTTTGTCTCTGCCTCTAATCCAAAACCAGAAGTAAAGTTCTTGTCAATAAGAGATTTTCTTTTAAAAAGAAACATTTTCAGCAGCAGCACATACTTCTCAAGGTAGAGATTTACAAAACCCATAAAACAAATGCAAAAAGCTGTTGCTCAAGGCTTACTTGTAATAGACTTGCACTCTAAACAAAGGTAGATATAGGGCAGCAGCTGTTCACATTTTTCTCCCCCCCCACACTGACAGTTTGTCCTTGTTCCTGCTCAGTTGATTGATTTAGCTTTGTTGTTGTTTTTTTTTTTTTTTTTTTTTTTTTAACTTGCCCCAATAAGGGAGTCAGAAAAATATAGTTATTCCTAATAATTTTGCTTTTTGAATATCAAGTTGGGAATTTTTGAATTATATATATATATATATATATATATATATATATATATATATATATATATACACATTTAAAGAAAAAAGAAGGGTTAGGTTCTTTTTTTTATTCTGTTTGTGTGTTTGTTTTGGAGGTGTTTTTTTGTTTTTTCTTGTTTGTACATTTTTGTTTGGTTGGGGTTTTTTTGTTGTTTGTTGCTGTTTCTTTTTCTGAACACAATAGTCATATGGCTTTGCACAGAATAAGTTTCTGTGCAAAGTGCTTGTACCAGCTCTCTTCTAGCCAGATATTCTTTGAAATGTGGACACTTCCGAGGCTGTTGTACTCCTGAAACCCAAATGGTGAATAGCACACTGACCACCATGGAGAGAATAAGCTTTTGTAAAAATTCAGAGCTGGTAAGCCAGAAGAAAGAACAAACTAGTTATTAAATGTTCCTTATTGGCAAATGACAACAATCATGTCTTGCTTTTCCCAGTTACTCCTGATCTCCTTGTATGCTCAGTGTGTTCCCAACAAGAAACACACTTCATGAAACAACACAGACTTACGACAATATTGAGGTGCTTGATATATGGATATATTTATTTCCTAATAAAAGTGCATCACCCTATCCAAAAGGGATGTGCTGGCAGATAATTTGAAGACTCCTGTTAAAACAGAAGCTGTGTAATAGCTTGCCCAGTTTACCTTGTTGCCTAGGGATTCACCCATGGATTGCCATCCTGGTGCTAGGTGCTGAACCAACAGAGAGATCCACAGAGAGTAAGGGGAAGGCCAGAACAACAGAAGAGGCAGTGGGAGACGGATCAAGGACAATGGAGACTAGATCCCACAATCCATCATGTGGGGCTCACTTTGGAAGCAATACATTTCCAATAAGAAAGGAAATACCAAATTTAAGCAACTGACATTATGGGTAACTGGATGGCAATATGGATACAAACTTACATTTTCTTGAAAGAACTTTGGAAAAGTTGATTGATTTGTATCTGCCCTCTAAAATGGAAAGCAGTCTTCAAACAAGTAATTCTTTCATTTGCAGGTGGAAACTTAAACCAGAATTTCATGATTTGAAAATTTGCAGCCAGTGCCTGCTATCAATCAATGAAAAATCTGCAAGTCTATTTTTTAAGCATATTTTTGGCTCACATTTCTAAATCACATATTGTTTGTATTTACATACTTTTTTTCTAGAGAATATTTTCAATAATTTGGAGTTTTATTTAATCATTGTCTTGTTTTTTTCCATTTGTTTCAAAGTAAGAACACACAGCAGGAGAACTATTATTTTTGTCTCTCTAAAACACTTTATATATTTTTTTTCTTTCTTTCTTTCTTTTCAGGCTAAGGAGCTGTATGCTTCAAATAAAATCAACCTTTTCTCTTTGAAAGGCTCTCTGTAGGATTGTGTGCTGTGTTTCTGGCTGTAGCCTTTCTTGCTAAAAGGTAACAGGTGTAAATGATATTCACACCTCTTAATTGGAGTCAATTAGAGTTTTCTGGGTTATCTTCCATCTTAAGACCTTGGGTTTCCTAAGAAACAGCTAGAAGTCAGAGTCGGGAAACTGCAAACTTCTACTCATATAAGAATGTCAGTTAAGAGTTGGATTTTTGGTGTTTGTTTTCCTGTAAAATTTATTTTCTGTCAACGTTTCTACCACAGACAAAATTTTATAACAAGAATGTGCTTTTTTTGCTATGGTTGTTACATAGGAGCTGATACAAACAAGACCATCACTTATGCTTTTTTCCTGTACATTCTGTATCTATTACAGGTGTAGCTACATGTGCTGCAGGCAGGAGTTTTTGCTTCTCTCTTTGGTGATACAAATTCTTAAAAGTTTGGTTTTGTTTTGTTTTTCTGTTTTTCTTTTTTTTTTTTTTTTTCTTTTTTTTCGGGGATTTTTGTTTTTGTTTTTCAGTCTGAGAACATATTGTCCTTTGAAGACCCTTGAAGCTATAGAGACCAAACAAACCTTTCAATGACTTTTTAAAATTTGCTTTGCATTTGTATATCCTGACTGTAATTCTGTGTCCCAAATTTCACTACATGATCACTTCTTGATTATTGAACTGTATTTCTTATAAAACCCATTCTGATATAGAACTCATATATACTCAAAATTTAGTGGATCTTCTTCCACCCTGTCCATGGAACAAATAGAAAAGTGAAGCCAAGATGAACTGTCCTGGGAAAAGGAGGTTGAGGAAATGCAAGGAGAATCAGTGTTTCAGGAAATGTTTTAAAATGCAAGTACCTAAGTTTAAAAATTATAATTTTCTGGTTTGGTAAGTACAGTGATGATCATACATCAGTGCTTAATACCATACTACTACAAGACAAACTGAAAAATTAAGAAAGAAATGCAACAAAAAACCCTTACTCTAAAAGCATGTATGTCACATGTACTTACCCATTGTGTTCCAACTGATTTTCCACAATATTGGCTGCCACTGGCTTAAATGCACAAGAAATTAACTTCTGTTATCTCAGAGTTCTTGTGTAAATGCTAAATTTGTCTTCTCACTGTCTGCCTATTTTTACTTTCCAATATAAATAAAAATTATGTAAGAAGATATTTTTGTACTTGATTTAGAAAACTTCAGCAATGTTCAGCTCACAATGGTAAGCTATCTTTCTAAATGAAAGTGCTATTTTTCCTATGATTTTGTTGTCTCCTATGAATTTTTAAAAAATCTAATTTATTCATGAGCAGAAGTGAATAAAATTGCTGGTTTCCCAGTGGAGTCATATTGTTAACATGAACCACATCTTTCCTGACCTTGCATAGCAGTTTTAGGGGTGGGACTCCATAACTGGACCAACTATAAATACACTTGTCAATCAATTAGGTTTCCTGGAAGTTTGGAATAACACCAACATGTCTGGTTCTATTCAGTCCCAAGTTCTCAATTGCAACTGACCGAAAAATTGCATGCCAGCTAAACCTGTCAGACCTTTCATGTCATTTTCTTCTACACAAATTAAAATGAGGTTCTTTGCTAAAAGCAAAGTCTTCCAATATGCTTTTCATGAGCTGCTGAATTTACTGTTCACATCTTTATTTTACAATACAGATTAAGTGTGCATCCAGAGCTCAGCTTCAAATGGGCCCTTCAAATAGTATATTTTCATCATAGCATGCATTCACAATGCAAGTATAATACCCATCTGGACCTTTTATGGGCTTAATTTATCCATGCTTAGTTCTCATAATTAAGTGCACCATGTGATAAGAATCCATGTTGTATCTCTACTGTTCTGAAGTGGGGAAGAGATTACTAACCCTACTTATGAAACCTAGCAAATAAATTACATATCACTCATCATAAAAAAACAAATCCTCAGGTAATGACATTAATGTGCTGAGTAATGAGTAACCTGTTCTCTTCTAGCACATATGTAAAATAATAGGGCAAGGGAACACCAAACATCATCTCTTTATCAAAGATGAGAGAGCCTTGTATAAGCTCAAAGGAAATTTCCAAACCACTAGATTTGGAACTTATGGTACACCATGGATTAGGTCTGCAGCTACAGAAATGTAACTAGGGGATGATCTGTGTAAGAACCCCAGGTCAGGGAATTTGGAGACGCTCTTCTGAAATCAAAGTTGCATCACTCCAGGGAAGTTGTTTTAAGACACTGCAAGTGCAGCCTGATTTGGGGCTGCCCCACCTTCCCATCTCTTCCCACAAAACCAGTAAAAACACACGTACACCTGCTTCTTTGTATAAAGTGTATTTTTTAAAATAAGTATCTTCACAACCTCCTAAAGCAATATATAGTTGAAATATTTAAGGAAATCTATCATATATAGTATCACTTAAGGTGTTGCATAGTTGTATTCAGAGTTTAGAATGTGTTGCAGTGCAAAACATTCAGCTAATGTACGACAGTGCTAGTTATTGTGCAGATAAACTAAGTCATCTCCAGATAGGAAACAGTGCTGTCACAACAAGAGGATAGGGACTTCTATAGATCCTAGACTTCAGCTGGACAGTTCCTATATCACCCTCTCTTATAGCCATACCTTTATTTAAAGATGGATTTGTTCAAACAAGCCAGAAAAAAATTTTTATTACTGAAGAAGATCTTATAAGAGTTCTAAAGTATTTTAATCCCTTTAGATTTAGTATAAAATCTCTGCATATTAAGGAGCTATCACAAGACCTAGAAAAAGAATAAAAGGTGAAGAATATCCATATTTATGTCTGGAAGAGAGGAACATCATTGATTCTTCCAAAACAGAGCAGCAGGATAACGCTGCCTCCTCAGACCAGGCTTTGGTTATAAAAGCCTTGTATGTGAAGAAATCACAGTACCACCACCCTCTTTTCCCTCTTCTGATGAGCTCCCCAGTACCTGCACAGTACGTGGAAGACCTTGAGGTACTCTCTTTGTGAATTGTCTGTATAGGAGAAGACAAAATGAAATGTCAGGTCAGTCTGTCTTCTTTTGTCAACTCTCTCATGCTGTTCCGTGCTTTAGGTCCAAACACCCCTGGCTGCAACATAGTCATAATCTGCCTGGGCAGACTTTCCGTCCCCTCAGAAGGCAAGTAGGACTGGATAGTCACTAAATCTGGGGTGATCTAGCAATTAGCCAACACAGAAATTTTGGGCCTGAAAGAATTTTCAGTTTGAACTGGAAAACTCACAGTGACATTAAGCAGCTAGAAGCCAGAAACTGTTCTTTGTTTAAATGCATTTAGATGGCTAAAGTATTTATCTATTTTCTATACACACCCTTGTGGGAGTTCCCAAAGTGCCTAAGACTTTCATTTACCTAATTCCTATTGAAATTTGGACCTTAGGAGTCACTGATTTTCAGTGAGACTTACAGAAATTTTATCATGTTTTTAATGAACTTGCAAGTTTTAATGAATAGTAATGCAATTTTGGAGTCTTCTTGTCTGGAAGCAAAGCTGGTCTGTAAATCATTAGACCATTAATAGCTGTTCCTTTGCCTTTCATTCTAAGTATGGTAGTAATTATCTGTTTTGCAAAGCATAATAAAATATGTGTCATCATATTCAGAATATTCATGTAGTGAGAATTCTAAAGTTATCATAGATGATATATAGACAGCAGCGTGTTCATAGTGAACCAGATTTCTAAAGAGCTTAGTTTCCAAGCCCCAAATCATACACTTTGATAGGGGAAACCACAGTGGCCTGCAAATCACCAGAAATTAAAGGGATAGATTTCTCCACTGCTGGAAAAATTCTAGATCCTTGCTGAATTGCAGATCCTTAGGACAAAATACGATTTAAAATTTTTGACCAATGCTGTTTCTATGTACTTAGTTCAAAAATGGTTTTGTTGTTGCAGTTGAATATGCTGGAGAATTAAGGTTCTTTCAATATTTGAAGGAAAAAAGTGTTCAAACCCATAAGAATCATTGTAGGTCAGCTGTAGTTATTTACTTTTGTTAATAATTTTGTGGTTCTTCTTGTTGCCACAGGAAACTGATCCTACAGAGGTGGAGGCTTAGGGTGACCGCTGCTTTCTAGCTCCCCTCCAGCTCTGTGCTCTCTCACTTATGCTGGAAAATAGCTCTGGGTAAGGTCTTGGTAGGACTGCCCTGCTTGCTTTCCCTCTGCCTCCTTGTCCTGACTGTGTGACTCACCACCTCTCCCTTTTCCCCTTGTGGCTCCACAAACATGGTTTTATTCCAGTCTGTGCTCCTGCTTTTTTATGTCATACTAAATTCTATCTCCATCTTTTGTGCTAGTGGATGTAGCAGGACACATTCAAACCATTGATTTGATGCTTGGTTGTCTTGCTGGAGACTTTGTTTTTTTAGGAATGTGAATAACAAAATATTTATGGAACTCATATGGTTTGCAAACTATATTTGGGATTAAAGTAGAAGCTGATAGAAGAAAAAAGATCACAGCAGAGATGGTTTTCACCTTTAACTGTGAACATGCTTTGATGCCCAGGATTGGTTGAGTTAGTTTGCTTTCTCCACCAGAATTGTAGGGAGTTGAACTCTACATTTAAGGCGTTACTTAAGAAGTTGCAGTCTTAAATCTAACTTGGTAAGCTAGAGGCACAAGAGGTATGAGAACTCTTCAAAATGGTGCAGTTTTTCCAGAAAGGCTAGATAAAACCTCTGCATTTCTCTTGCACAACCAGAATGTGAATAACACATTTCAAAAAGAAAACACAAAAAACCAAACCAACAGAAAAAAAACCCCTGACCCCCACCAAAGAAACTCCAAAATGAAAACCCTCAAAATCCTAAAGCAAACATAAATCTGAAAACTTTCTGTTGCCATGATAAGCAAATTCATCACAGCTTTTCAGACTGAATGCATAATATTCCCAAAGGAACAGTTTTCCTAACAAGTTATGGAAGTAGTATTTTGTCTGTGCTGGGGATCTGCCGGACAAATGTCAGCTGGGAATGTAAGAGGCTGAGGCAAAGCAGGAACTCTGTATCCTAATACCTGTGAGGAGTTAGAGTTTATAGTGTAAATCTGTCCTCCAGCACACTTCATTGAAAAATGGCCTCATAGCGGTGGTAAAATCTATAAAAATCTCAGGTTCTTTCATAGATACAGGAACCAAACTAAACTGTGCAAAGCCTGTATAAACTGTGTCCTACTCCAGCAGTGTGCTTGGCTAATTCAACACACTTTGTCTGTGTGTTCTGTCCCTTCCATTCATTTACTAGGTTCTTGATTCATTAATTCAAATTATCTGTTTTAAGTTTCTTCTTCAAGGTGGAGGTAGGTGTGAAGGCAAGTTGTCAGGTTTTTTTGGTTTACAACTGCTAAACTGCATTTAAGTATGTATCTTGGTTTCGTGAATTGCTTAGTGTTCCTTTTTTTCTCAAAAAATTAATTTTAGAATATTTTTCAGACATTTGTAAGACACAGCAACATCTCCCTCTCAGTAAATCACAGCAATCTGTGATGGGGTACATTTTGCATTTCCTCTTAATTTTAAAGCCATGAAAATAAGCTTGAGGGAAGGCTGGATATGCTCAGTGAATACAGAAGAATATTAAGTCATCAAAAATTAATCAATCATATTGAAAGGGCAGGATGGCTTTCAACAGTAAATATCTCAGGGCTGAAAAGAGTGAACCAATGCTATCTGGATGAATTTTCATCTAATGTTGAGAAATTCTGAGCTTAAAATAATTTTTGGCCATGCTTTTGTCAGAAAACAAGTATTTTCTCAAAATTTCAAAATTTTTCTTCTGTGTATGTGAAGGTAATGGTCATATTTTTTTGTCATTCTTGCATTTGTATCCATCAAAATTTTTGGTTTTCTCTCATACCCATCTTTATATTTCATGGGCTTCTTTCAGAAATCTTCCAGTACATGGGAATGAAATCAATAGACTTTTGAACAGGATTATGGTTACAAAAAGATGGTGCTCAGAAAAACATATCTGATTAGAAAAAAAAGATCCACTTTCTTCATCTGTTGAACTGATTGTGGTGAACAATAAAAACTTGTTTTGGGATTTTTATCAAAGAAGGTTACTTTAGGCTCATCCCTTCTAAAAAAATGACCACACAAGGATATTTACTGACCTGTAGTTCAGCATCTCTGAAAACACGTAATTATGTACTCAGGAATCCTGTTCCTGATTTGCTGTTCCCAAGTCCATGAGACAGCTTGCACATCTCCCAGAGGTTTGTATCTCCAAAAATAAGTTGTGTGAGCCCTGTTCACACACAGGCAGTTAGTTCTGCTCTCCAGAGCAACCCCTCCAAATTACAACAGACAAAATCATGGAATGATAGAATAATTTGGTTGGAGAGACCTTCAAGCTCAGCCAGTTGCAGCCCCCTGCCATGTGCAGGCACATCTTTCCACCAGCCCATCCAGCCTGGCCTTGGAAACTTCCAGAGATGAACAGCCACAGCTTCCCTAGACAGCCTGTGCCTCACCAATCAAGATTTCTTTCCTAATTTCCAAACCTGAAACCAAGCTGAAGCCATCTTGATAACAGACCTCAGAACAGGTGACTGTAAGCATATATTGCTGTCCAGCAAATCCTGTGAGTTACAGCTCAGCCAACACAGTTAGGAGTCATGGTGAATCTCTTTCTCCCATACACAGATATTCTCTCGACCTGAGGGGTGATAAAATCACTCCTCTCTGGGGATTTTGATTTTTTCACTTGGAAATGTGGAATTCTCTGAGGTATCAGAGAGTAATTTCTCTCTATCTTTATCTTGAACATGTATGGGATTCAGCTCATTTCTCTAAAGGAATTGCAGCAAACTTTCTATGTCACACATAATCCAAAAAGGTTAGGATGGCTCCAAAAGAGATAAGAATAACAATTAAATTAGTGTCATTATACAGAATATAAGCCAGCTGCTTTCCAAAGGGGCTTTTTTTGGGATCTGAAATTTCCAAGAGAAAGGAAGTAGCAGTGCATTAAAAAAGTTGAGAACCAATAAACAGCCTTCTACAGAACTGGTCTTTCAGGAGCTTTGGTTAGTTGAGGGAGATTACTCTAGTCTAACTGTTAACTACTAATTATTTTCAAGAATACCAAAATTCATTCATTTTCAGATCTCCTTCTCCTGGTAAAAATATCTGAAAGAATTAGATATTTTTTCCTTCTGTTTATGCTTCCTCTCTTCTCCCTTTTGCAGAAGAACTTCTCTGAAAGCAGTGTTGAGAGATTCCTGTGAACCTGCCTGCTCCCTCTTTCCTTTCCCTGAAAAGAAAAGCAATACTTTAACCAGGGCAAGAAATACTGGCACCCCAGGATCAACATGTGGTCAGACAGTTCATCTGGATCACTGTGTAGGCAGCAGTCTTTGAGTGACAACGGATTTGATTAAAACACTGGGAACAGAAAGAATTTAAAGGAATAACAGTGTATCTAGGAAGCTGTCATTAAATAACACAAATTAATCAAATAAAAGTTTGAAAATTGAGTTTGTTCTACAGTATCTAAGATTTACCTAAAAGATTTACAATTGCATAACTATCTGAGCCATTTTTCCATAACTGTTATTAAAAGGTAGGAAAACACTACCTAAAGCACTGAGATTAGAATTTTATCTCCCATAAGTGAATAAAATTCCATCATGAGTTTGCCTTCTGCTGCTTACCTTGATCTTGTTTATATTCCTAAAAAGGCACGAGAATGTCTTTTCATAGAAGAATGCCAGGGGGAAGGAAAATTTTATGTTAAAGTTCTAATCCCCTGAATACAGTCCCTGATGGATGTGTTAAGTATGTTGACAGAAGACCCTCTACATTAACTCTCAGAGCCTAATATAGTTGTCAAGAGCTGATACTTTCACAAGATTTAGTTCATCTGCTTTCAAGCAGTGGCTGTGTCAGTTGAGACTTGGTTTCCTTGTGCTTATTTTTTTTTTTTCAAAAGCAACCAAAAAAATCACTTGTTCCCTCCTCCACATGCAAATGCCTCAGTGCTAAGTATTGAAAAAGCCAACTTATAGCCTTAAAGGAGGACACTGCAATCTAAATATTGTATGATCAAATTCCAAAGAGAAGTAGGTAAGAAAGCTCAGGTGGTATACCTAATGAGATAAATCATATACAAAGAAATGGTTCTGGGAAGGGACAACTTACACTTGAAAAAGCTCTTTAGTGTTTCAGTTCCTTACATAAGAATCCAATAATGTTTGCAAATCTGCCATATTGATTCAATCTATCATAAGTCACCTTACTTTTTCTTTCAGACATGTAAACTCTTTATTCAACCCTCCAATGGTTAAAACCCTTTCTCAGCAGGAGGAGTTATCATGGTCATTTTCTCCAGCCCTAAACCTCTTGACTGGTGCCTGAGGAAAACTAGAGGAGTTTTCAGTTGTCTCTGAGAGGAACACATCCTACCCGACCTGTCACCACTACTGCTATGATAGAAAATAGTTCAAAAACATCCTGTATGAGAGAGAGTCAGAATCCCTCTCCTAATTGACAAAGTTGCCTATTTTCCATGTTAGCCTGTTGCCAGCCCTGGTTAGCGTTGCCAGTAACCACTGGCATGTGCAGAGGACCATAAAATGTCATGAAAAGTGGCTATTTTTTATTTTATTTTATTTTATTTTATTTTATTTTATTTTATTTTATTTTATTTTATTTTAGGAATAAACAAGGAAGACTGGGAAATCTTCTGGAGGTCATAGGTCTAAAAATTTAAACCTGGACATGATTCAGGACATGATTTTTGCAAAAATTTTAATCTGGTTCTTACTCTCCTGTCTCTAGAATACCACAGTGTATTTTCTATTGTTGCAGAGAAAGCAAGTGTAAAAGAAAAGAAACCTTACAAATAGTCTTAAATCAGTCAGTTTTCTCTTAATTTCTGCATTTCCAGGGAAGGGGATTCTTTGATCCTAGGACAGTCTGTTTTCCAACATGCACAAATGGCTGATTGACTGATTGATTGATTGATTGATTGATTGATTGATGATGTGACTGAGAAAGAAAGATTATGATACAAGTGGGTCTATCAAATACCATATTCTAACAGAATTGTTACAAGGTAAATACTATGTGAATGCCTTTTGGATAGATTCAAAAGTTCAGAAGTGGAACTCTGTGGAACAGAGACAAATGAAAAAAAAGCCACCAAGCCTAGAGCCAAAAAACTCAGTTCCATCTTTTGTCTGAAACCTCTCCCAGGTGACAGTTTGTAAGTACAATGTATTAAAAATTTCTCCAGTTCAAAATTGTCAATAATAAATTCATGCTGTCAGTAACATGACATTTTCTGGTCTGGTACCACAGCTGTTTCCTACGCTAAACATACCTGACTCCTCAGACAAGAAAAATAAGTGTCATATAAAAGAAATTATGGCTAGTAAAATCTCTAGTTGTCCCATCATAACTCTACTGAGTAGCTCAAAAATGAGGGAAAACAAGTAAACAAACAAAACCAATTGAGAGTTTGAAATTCTAGGCATTATTGTGGTCTGTAAAATTAGACCATCATAGGGAATGTCTTACACTTGTGTGTTCTATTTTTTCAATAATTTCATTTCAAATTCTCATTTGCCTTACACACTTGAAGCTGTTCAAGTGAACAGTCATAAGAGCCATGTTGACCTTCAGTGAGATGTAGATGAAATCCAAGGGATCATACATACAAAACGGGCTAACATGTTTAATAGGATCACAACCTATTACATCATTTGTGAATTACCAGCTGTTAAGAAGCAATTGTCTAGCAAAGAGAAATGCATGCCTTTATAGGTGAACAATTGTGTGTTAGCAGACTCAGAAAAACAAAAGGGCACCAACTGTTTTATTGTCTTCTAAAACAAAGCCAGTGTTTATTTAATAGTTATTGATGCACCAAAAAGAGAACAAGACAATAGAAAAATCCCATCCAAATTATAGCTGAAAAGAAATAAAAAATTAGATGGCTGTTTAGTTCAGGTACGTCACTGCTTTTCAGAAATAGTAGAGAGAGGCAATACATGATATGCAGGTCTTACCGTGGCTTGACAGCCCTTGCTAATTTCTTGTGGGGTTGGAATGCATTCGCATCTTGTTCACACAACACCTGTACAATGGGATGAAGAACTCAACATTCAAAGTCCTTCAGAAACAATAAAAAAATACAAGAATAAAGCTGTTATAAATACTCAAAATTTTGAATGTATAGGCTACAGTATCTGCTCTGACATGTTTTGGTTGTGTTCTCTCCTTGTTTCTACCTCAGTGCTGTCCCACTTGAGTAGACACTCAAATAGCTAAAAGTGATAGCACATTTAAAAAACTACACATAGCATTGCTACTTCAACAAGTGTTCACACATCAGTTCAACAAGTGTTCACATGTCAAATACTCTGACAGTTTCTTTGAAGTCATTCAATGCAGGCTCAGCCTTGAAAAATGACACCTGTTTCGTCAAGGTGCCTTATGGTCAATGGATTTCTACTGCTTTTGATATGAGAAAAAAGATTGCATCTTTCCTGTAAAGGATAATGATTCTATTCTATCAGAATTCAAAAATACTGAGAAGTTATTCAACAAAAATCTCAAATTAAAATATCAAGATTTTGTTCTAAAAATTTATGAGATACTCCAAGAACATTGGACCCTTATCAAATCTGCCATTGGTTGGATGATAAAAAACAGCTTACAGGGCATAAGGATCATGCCTTACATAAAGGCATGAGAGAAGCTAGATGACAAGGATGTGATCATGACCAGAAAAATAAAGCAAAACCCTAAAATGCTCACAGAAAATTAAAAGAAGTTGGCTTCCTGTAGAAGGACTAAGATTTTCTTTCTGTGGATTTACCACATACATTTCCACATCTGGCCTTTTAGAGAACTGTGAGTTCTCTGGTCATTATTTTAATCATAATACACCCACATGGGTGCAACCACACCCACACAAACACCCACCCACACACACACATGCACACACAAATTATTAGATCTGCGTGTGCTAGCCTCGAGGGAAAGTGTTAACTGGAAATTAAGCTGGAAGACAAGGCAGATCTACTACTTTGAACCTCTGTTTTAGATAAAGACATTCAATACTTTGTCCATGAAACTGCCCACAAAAAATAACACTGGCTTCAGCTGCAATCCTTTTGATTGGCTGAAAGACCAGAGTCAGCAAGGGAAGAGAAATCTGTAGGCTAAGCCTGCAGTGTTATTTAGTCACTATCAACAATTCAGCACAGTGGCATGCTGCCTGGCAGGCTCCTCATGTGCTTGTGGCATGGTATTGTCACTTCAGAAAAATAACTTCTTAAGAACAAACCAAAACAAAAGAAAACCCAGTGTTTTCACAATCAAAATTTGCATTTTAAATATAATTGACAACATTCTAAAGATATACTTGCTAAACTTGCTCTGGCAATTTTTCTGCTGAGGCATGGAAAGGAATTTAACAAATATTTTCATAACTGGCAACAAAAGGTGTTTGAGAATATGATTTTGTTTCTTTTGCCATTATTTTCTCATCAAACCTTTTAATCTACTAATAGATTTGCCACAGAACTTTATTCATGACAGGGGCATGTGTGGAAGATGGTTTCTAAAAATGAAACTAAATATCTCTTACAGTGCACTGTACTTAGTGTCTCCCTTCTACCCTTTACATGAAGTCCTTCTCCTTAAACTATCTCAGAGCTGGAGTAAGAAGAGAGAAGACCCAATCCAATGCTTTATTTTAACATTCATCTATGATAATTTAAAAATAGGAAAAAATCTGTCTAAAAATTCTACTAATTTGAATGTGCTTTTTGTTTAAAAAGAATTTGTTTGGGTGTTTTTTCCCAAAAATTCTAAAAATGCACACCCAAATTCAGAATACATAAATCAAATAAAAATAGTACATAATCGAATTTCTTCCTCCAAAGAAAAAACTTAAAAAGGAAAAGCTTGTTTAACCAGATTTCAATCAGATTCCTTATTGTTTTGGCAGTGTCTTTGAAGAATTCTTTGTCATTTCTTAGTCATTTTATTTCATTATTTGTACCACATCAATGTCTGGGAAGATTCTTAAGATCAAATTCTTATTTCTTGATCAACAATCAAATCTTACTACAGTCAGTTTCGAGGTGTTCTTAACAAAAAATATTACATCTCTTCCCAAGCTGACTTTAATACAAGGAGAGTTACAAAACTAACCAATTAAAGTGAGCAGATCTGCAGGTTGAGAAGTTTATTACTGCTGTCCATGAGAGCTGGGATCAAGAATGATG
The DNA here is from genome assembly GCA_032173965.1 of Sitta carolinensis. Taxonomy (NCBI): domain Eukaryota; kingdom Metazoa; phylum Chordata; class Aves; order Passeriformes; family Sittidae; genus Sitta; species Sitta carolinensis. Next base: position 66,448,233 of record CM063313.1, on the reverse strand, counting down.
GATTTCAGGCCATAGAACTGATAATCCATGTAAGAAGCAGGATCCCATCCTGAATTATCTTGAATTGGCTTACCTAAAGGTTTTGTGATGCAAATTGAAGGCTCTGGGCACAGTAAGAACCTGCAGAATATGTGACATTCTTCTGTCTGGTAGTGCCTGGAAGGCTCTCAGCTGTGATGTTCGAGCCTCATTAATCAGCCCTGTGTTGTACATCTCTGTCTGATATGAAGCTGCCATGCCTTGTCACCAATTACAGGCTCTGCAAAGACCCATCTCATTATTGTACTTATATTGCTTGTTCCTGAAGGTGATACTTGGTGTGCCACAGCCTCAGCTTGCCAGTAGGAAAATTGTCCTTGAAGTGAAGATATGTCATTCAAGAGGCACAAAAAAGCAGCAAAAAAATGTTACGAAATGCTCCCTGGAATATTAACCATAACGCTGTGTAAAACCATGTACATCAAACTGAAACGGAGGAAGAGAGGTTTCCGAGCAGCCCAGCTAAACTGGTTATCTCCTCAAGAGACCCAGGGCTGGGCAATATTTTGGCTGGGCACCAGTCAGAATAGGAATGTGGTTGTTTAGTTTGGTGTGATTTCATAGTTAAAGAAAAAGTCCCAAATGATACTCCCCTGAAACTTCTTCTGCATCCACTAGAATTCAGAAAAACTGCAACATCTCTCCTGCAGACATTGCACGTGTCCTCATTTGTGTCACTAATTGTAAAACCAATGTCAGTCCGAAATATCAACAGCACATTGAAAGAGCTGCAGTGATGTGACTGTAGACAGAGTGTGAATTGCTTTCTTGTTACAGTCATACCTTCCATGTGACAATTTGATCTCCCAAGTGACATGAGCAAACCCTAATACTTGACATGTCCAATTTATTTTTTTACAATGTAGTACTATTTGTGCTGCTGGTGCATTTTTTACCATTATAACTGATTTTTCTCAATTTATCAGCCGGTTTTATTTGATAGTACTGATCTGTTGGTATGACCTCATCTAGCTGCATAAAACCCACACATACAAATAATTTATAAGGACAACCCAAAATTTGCAAATTTCATGGAAAGTATTGTTAAAACTCCCTAGCATTACTTCTCGACATAAAATATGGTAAAACACAGTAATGATTTTGATGATGGAGACATTTAAGCACCTTACATTTAAAGATAATATGGTTAAATATATAAGCTTTTAAGAAAAGAGAAACTCATATTTATTTTTGGCTACAGTCTGTCCTGATGGCAGTTGAGTTTAGAGCTCAAGTGAGGAAGAGAATTTTTCTCTGCCACACTTTTACCATTTTGAAAGCAGAAGTATTTGCTCTTAAGGAAAGAATATTTCCCCATGTAATTTTTCAGAAGCTATTTCAAGAAAAATAGACAGGATAAAGAAAGATCTATCAGTGTCAATTAAAAAAAAAAAAAAAAAAAAGCGAAAAGTGTCCTGACCTTGATTATTTTTCTCTTTTCAGTACCTGTACACACATTTATGGGAAATGGAAGAGAAAATAATAATGTTCCTTTGTAAAGAAAAGAAAATAATACCATTAAGTCACAAAAAACCTAAAACACTTAATAGCAACATAAATCTCTCTGTCTAGATGGCAATTTCCAACCCACAGTACTGTGAAACAGGAAATACAAGTTCATCCTCTGGAAAGAATTGCAGACTGCATTATCGTAAGAATCTTGTATCGAAAGTGCTTTTCATCATGATGTCTAAGCAGTTTCAGAAATAAACACTGTTACATCTCAAAGCCAAAATTCTGTATCAAAGTATATCCAAACAAGCCAAAACTTTACCTGCAATTTGCAGGTTAAATTAAAAAAAAAAAAAAACAAAAAACACTCTCCCCCCAAAAAAACTCAACCAAACAAAAAGAGCCCCCAACCAAACAAAAAACCCCAAATCAACACCACTACCACCACCATCACCAAAAAACCCAACAAGAAAAAAAACAAAACCCAAGCAAACAAAACGAAACAAGAACAACAACAAAGGCAAAGACAAAATATAAAATTAAAAAAAACCCCAAAAACACAAAAAAGCCAACCCTCCCCCTGAAATAAACCCTCAAAACCCCCAAACCCATGACTTCACAATATAATGCTGAGTAAAATAAGGAATAATGAATCATCATTTTCTGTAGGTAACAAAGTGGAAACTTCTGCACAAAGACTTTCTTCAGCTTTCCAGGTGTTTAAGATATGGCATTTAAAAAAATGTTGCTTCTGCTCCATATTGACAGCAGCCCTGTTATTCTGCAAAACAAGTCTTTACATAACTGACAGATCATCTGAGGGTATATATTATACACATACTGCTATGACATTTTAATGCCTTTCCAAAGAAATACAGCAAGACTATCAAGCTATCTATTTTTCCCCAACCAGATGCTCCTTTCCTTCTGATAAAGAGAGTGGCAGGAAATTGCAGACTTCTGAAAAAGTGAAGATGAGAAGACTTTGGACATTGAAAAACACACAAGACTCATCAAAGAACTGAGAGCACTGGTAAATATATGTCAGAATGATACTGAATGAGATATTTCTCTCACTTTAATGTTTCATTCAGGGTACCAGAACATTCAGAAGTCAATTTAAACTTTTTCATGCACTAAATGCATGTACCTAATGTGCAGTTTTCTTCTACAGAGAGGTTTTTTTTGTTTTCTAACATATATGTAGCAGTATATTTACATGAATACGTGTTTTGCCTAATCAACATGCCACAAGCTAAAAGTAAGTGGTAGGGAAAATACTGAGCAAACTGATGAGATAAATTTCTACTGAATGTATCTTTTCCATCAGCTTTTTCCACTATCATAAAAAACAACTTCAGGGTTGTAAATTTGAATCAGAAGTGAGAAGTATCCAACATTAAGGACTAATCTAATACTTTCAGTTAAAAGAGCTGAGAAGTCAGTGGAACAATAGTGTTGCTATTTTATGAATAAATCAGTGTTTTCCACACCTTCTGAGTCTAAAACTATGGTAAGCTCAGAAATAAGCTTTTTTTTTCTTTTCTTTTTTTTTTTTTTCTTTTTTTTTTTTTTTTTTTCTGAAAGACACAAGCACAAAAGCAGCACAATTGAAGCCTCTTTCTTTAAATCCAAAGGCATATGTTCTGCTCCCAGATGAGAAGCCAAATCAGGACAGACCTCTTCCCTCAGGAATGTCAAACAGGCAGCAGACAGGTGACAGTGGTAGAACATGCTCTGCCACTTCTGAGGTAACTGGTGACAAGGAAGAGAAAGTTTCTTGAAGAAATAAATTTTCTTGTCAAGAAGTAACAGACGAAACCAAGTCAATGTTTTACATGTGGGTTATGGCCGTTTTATGATTTCTTGGAGGTTTCCTGGCCTGTGCAGCTTCATTCTTCATCCATGCCTACTGCAACATTCACCATGTCATCTGACCTATTGCCATGATTTGGGTGCTAAGGTTCTTAGAACCTTAGGATCAAGAATTCTTGCCCCTGCAAACGACACCATATGCCAGAGACAGTAATATGGCTTTTGTTTGATAGTAAATATGGGAGAGAGAGAAGAAATAGAAAATAGTTGGTGGGGACAGAAAGGGGTTGGCAGGGACAGAATAGGGAAAATATCACCACCCATGGATCCCAGTGATGATCCATTGATCCTGTCCAGCTGGTCTCCTTGGTGGTGAAGGTCCCCCAGGAGCAGAGAACCTGATGGGCAATACGTGCCCAGGCAGGAAGGTCCAGGCCCCTCCCTGGGCAGTTTGCCACCGTCTCTCCAGCAGACTCCACGTTCGCTGCCCCTCTGCAGCGCTGCGCTGCCAGGAGCGACTCGGGGGCGCCTCGGTGCCTTTGGTGGATCCGGGCTCCCCTCGCTGCCCCTCGGGAATGTCCCGTGGATGCGGCGCTCCCAGGGCTGGGTGCCGCAGCTGGAGCAGTTTGTGTGCGGGAGGATGGGTTCACTGTCCCTGGGCAGAGCTCACGACACCCCCGAACTTCCTCCCCCTCCTGCCCTGGGGGGAATCTGTGCAAACCTGCTCCCAGCAAACGGCTCTGGGGCCACGGCTCCCCCTCGCCGAGGTGAGCCAAACATGATTCTTAGCACGGCCGCTGGGTTTGGCTCACACTCTTTTCCTCATTTACTTGTGTGTTTCAGGTGATTGAAAATGGGATTTCCCTCTATCTAATCTCAGCAGCTTGACTTTCAGTCCAAAGTCCCAGCCAGGCATCTTCAGGGAAACTTCTTTGGTGGAAGCTTCTTTAAACAGTTTTTGATATAGGCATGAACTATTGCAGTCTCTGACACTTGTGCTTTGAATGGGAGAAAAGCATCATCCGCATCATTCTGTGTGCCATTTGTTTCAGCAACTAGTCCTAATCTCATTAGCCTAACTAACCTCCAACTCACCAAAATTTATAGAACCTTTCATAAACACTTTCATAAACACTTTTTAATTTTTTTTTTTTTTAATAATTGGGTAAAAAAGGTTGTTTAATTGTTTTTTGGTTTTTATTTTAACATTTCATTGTGACTTTCATTGTTTCAGCACACATTAAATATTTTATTACTATGGACACTAAAATAATCATGGACACTAAACAAAATCGTTTGGAAATAAAAAATTAAAATGTCCAGTTGTGTGAGTGCTAAAACAGAAAAAGTCATTATCACAATTTTGTCTCTCACTTCTGTTTTGTTCTAGACATAATTGAAATTGACACTTTAAAATATGCTTCAATGCAAGAAAATTAACATCCTTCACCAAGAAAATCATCAAGAAACTAAATTATAAAACTAAAAAATTAGAAAAAAAAATATGACCTGCAGTACTCTGATCTACGAGCATCATTAGGTGATGCTGAAGAAAACTCAGTGAATGAACATTGCAGATAGCACTTCTAAGATAGTCAAAGTACAATTGAAAGACTCAAGCTTACAATAAATAGTTTGAAAGGCTAGATTTTCAGCTAAACAAAAAACCAATGGCTTCATCAATTCTACTGCCATCATTCCCATTAATCTCAGCTATACACACTGCAGCTAAGAATTTGGTCTAGACCTAGTATGCACAAACATTAACATGAAAAGAGGTACAAAAACAGTTTCTTAACTGTTCATTTGTTAGGCTACAGAAGCCTCTGATATACATAAGTCTCATTATCTTACAAAAAATAACACATTCATTAATTTAGGACAGAGCATAATATTTCCATGATGTCTTCAGAGAAGGAAAAGTGTTGTCGGGTAAGGCTTGGGACATTTTGGTGGACATTCTTTTAATCTCTTAATTTCAGATTTATTGAATAATACCAGACTAGAGCCTTTAACAAGAACAATACATTGAACACAAAAAGTTAGCTGACTCATTTCTTCTTCATTTTGCATGAGCAGCAGGTTAGAAATATTTGATAGCTTTGGCTACTATAATTGTGGCCCTTTCTCTTCCACTCACCAGTTTTCAGAGAGGTAGTAAAGGTGGTCATGTACTGTTTCAGCCCAACAGTCCTGGGACAGAGTCTGTATGTGTTATACTTTCTTGCCACTGATATAGGAGGAGAGTTTTCTAAATGTGCTCATAGTCATAACTCATGGATTTTCATCTGCCATCACCATAGGTTCAGGGATAAAAGACCATCATACTAGTATTTAGGATATTCTCTTCCTTTTATTACTGCTTAGACCTTTTCTGCATCAGGGAAGTGACTACTTCATTATAGAATGCAGTGGACACGATCAGGTTAAGAGCCTAAAGAATTTAACATTGCAGGCAAATATTCCATTACCCAAAAAAACCACCTTCAGGTAGCCTAAAATTTTAAACAATCCCAGTACAAATCTCATGGAAGTTCTGTGTCCAACAAACATTTAATGATATATTTCATTCTAAAAGATTAATTTCACTGACATCAGTGGGAGTAGTGCCACTTTTGCTTTCTTGGTGTAAGGTTCCAATCAAGGTCCATGAATGTAAAGGAGGGCATTATCTACACAAGACAAACAAATATCCCTTTAATAAACACTTCCAAACACTGACCACAATCATGATTTTCTTACTTAAAATACACTTTTCATTACTTTACAAATAATACACAATAATCAGAAGCACTGTGATCATAGGTATTTTGGGCTGCAGTGGTGCTGTTTTAACAGCTATGACTGCTTATCATCATGGAATACTTGACTATATTCCCAGGAATTTGTGAGCATATAAATATTGACATATCCACAGAACATCACAAAGTTTTGAACAATGTTACTTGTCCAATTTTGGAATACACTAATCAAGGAAAAGCCATAACAGAAAATTGAATGTAGAAAAAATGGTGGAAGGCTTTTGGTGTTCTCTTCCATTTAAGACCAGTGTTTTCAGAGCACTCCAGAGAAGGATAAAGTATTGAGGACAGGGAAATAAAATAATGGAAGAGTTCTTTCCACTGGTGTCTCTCATGCAGAGGTTTTAAAAAGAATGAAAAACACTTTAGAGAAAGTAGGTGGCAAATTATAAGGTTCTTCTGGTATTCCAAATATTCCCAGGTTTGTAGTTGCAAGTGAAACATTCCCTATGGACTTGACTTGCAAACTAAAGCAACTCACTTTTGGAAACATCCCTCCTCTGAAAGTTTAAAAATAATGCATAGAGCTGGGTTATTTTGTCATAAATCAAGTAAAATTTTATTTTTACATTACTTTATTAAAACATTGTTCCACACTTGAAGGTTTTTTTTCTTAATGTTCAAAACCAGAAAGACCACAGCATCTTAGAAATCCTAAATTAATGGCAAGAAACACTAGGTGACATTATGATTAAATAAATAATTTCTTGTCAGCTAGAAATGGCCAGTAAAGATCTTACTGTAGAATAGGGGTTAGAAACTCTTTCAAGGCGTATCACAGATACAATTGATGATTTCATATTTTTAGAGAAATATCCAAGCTATGCAATTGTTACTTCAATTTCCTCAAGAGGAAGCTAATTGAGTACCTCACAACTTTATAAACACCAGGACATGTCTTGCTAAAATGAATTCTCATTGGGTACATGTAAGCAGGAGGGTTTTGTGGATTTTTTTCCAAACCCTTGATTTAAACCCAAGCTAGAATGACTCTGCCCCTCCTTTCCACCTCTTACACACTTATTTCCAGCTGAAGTAAACTAAAACACCTTGACTGAGAAGGATGACAGTGCTCTTTATCTTGTCCTCAGGTTTGTGTGACATTCACTATTTGTGCGACATTCACTATTTGTGCACACAGAGGTCATGATAATGAAAGTTTCGTAGCAGCTAAATATTGTCCTTTTTGAGGGAGTATTTTACAAATATGTGCTTTTCACATGCTTACTTGTAATGGAATTCAGACCTCAAGCCCTACTAAACTCCACCCGACTGCATGTAGCCTTTAGAATGACCACTATCAAACTGAAAAATTTCAGTAAGTTGCTTAACTCTGCAGTGGGATTTACTTCCTATGATGAAGAAGAAAGCAATATCTACTGAAGCCCCTCTGCCAACTGCTGTCAGAACCCTGCAAAACTCACCCATGCTGTTGGCATGTAGGTATGCCATCTCAGAAATCTGACAGCACCATTGCAGGAAAATACTGGAGAAACTGAGGCAGCATTTTGAACACAGGGTGGTCAAGGTTCATTAAGCTCATCACAGTTCATCAAGCCCATCCCCTGGTACTTTAAATGTTTAGAACCAGGGTACTGGAATGTCAGAGTTTTTTTAACTCCACTGTGTGTAATTGGAAGTCTATTTCAGAGCTTCACTACTCTGATAGTTACAAATCTTCTGCCACCAAAATTAATTAATTATATATTTGCACCTATCTACAGATATACTAAAATTTTCTTTGGTCTCAGTAGAGCTACTCAGCCTCCTAACTACTGCACTCACTTCTATGGAGACTGCTCACATCTTTCTCCCGATTCCCTAGCAATGCATTGACCTCACTTCCTGGTGATACACTCAATGGAACTACATAATTCTAAAAGTTAGTACATTCTGGACTCCTTTCAACCTACAAAACCCTTGGCCTTAAACACTGAGAGTTTTCATGCACCCAAACAGCCTTCCTGAAAGAGAGCTGTGCGGTTCTGGCTCCTCAGTCCCAAGGATCTTCACCAAATTTCCAGTGCCTCCCAGAACCCAGGTTCACTTGTCATCTTGGCCTGTGGGAAAACACAGAGGTTAGTGAGCCTAAGAAACATATTTCTTTTCAAAACCACCACATGGTTTTTACTCTTTCCAATTTTCAAAGGGAGTACTATGGAATCTCAATTTGGAAAACAATTTTTTATGGGGTATTTTTGGTGGGTTTTTTTGGTTGTTGTTGGTGCTAGGTTTTTTTCTTGTTTTTGTTTTTTTTTTTTTTTTGTGGAGGGTCGTTTGTTTTGTTTTGTTTTGTTTTTAGTTCAAAGTGAAACTTTTTTTACAAAAAAATAATCATGATTTTTTCTGACGTTGAAACACAGCATTCCCTCAAACATACATACAAATTAGTTTAAACTACATGGTTTTCTAGACAAAAAAACAAAACTAGAAGAGGTATTCTGACATGATTAATGCATTATATCCTCCGTGTTGAGAAACCACTAAATACATAACTTGTACTGCAGAGAAGTAATAGCTTTCTCTCATCATGTAGATAGGTACTTTTCTAGTAACTTAAAATTCCTTAAAGGCCTATTCATATTCTCTTCTTTGTCTTGAGCAAATTCATTTTTGTTTGTTTGTTTGTCATTTTCTAAAAATAATGCTAGAAATGAAAGCACTCTGATACTTACTGGAAATAAATTGGGAAAGTTCAATGTTTAGACAGTTGTGGATAACTTCTCCCATGGCTCTTTCTGATGTAGTTCTTGTTTTCCTTTGATTCCCTATAAGCAATCAATAACAAAATTACAATTTTTTTTTCCAATTATATCTGGTTACAGAATTAATAGGTTTAGGTTTGGTGAATGCTGAATTTGATTCATTGGGAAAAGTAACACAGAGGATGTGTCATAGTGCTTTAATGAGAAAACAAGGGCTTTCTGCAAAAAGGATAGTGTCTTGGGGACCATGTCTTCAGGAGGTTACTGCTCTTGAATAGCTGTTAGATTAAGATGGAACCTTGCACAGAGGGGAAAGACAACTGGTTCTGTTCTGCCTTTTTCTCAGAAGAGGAAAATCAGTGAAGAGTATAAGAAATGAATTACCAGACTTGTCTCTTCCTGTCCCATTAGATGAATGGAATAATTACTTTTTAATTCCGCAAGGATCAAGCATTTTTTTAGAACCCTGTGATTCTCAAGGTTGGATAAATCAAGATGTGCAAAAATAGGCTTCATACTGAAAAGGAAACTATAATGTTTAATACTGAGCATGGAAAACCCAGCTTGGATTACCCCCATCTCCTAGAACAATGACTTCTCTAATGAAATTCAATGCTTTTCTACTAGAAATTTCAAGTCCATCTTGATGTAGCTAGACATCCACTTCCTAAAGAATATGCATTTTGCTGGCTCTAAAACCAGCAGAGTGTCAGGAAAGAAAGGTTAGTCAGACCCTGAAGGAAGCAGAAATTTGCTTTTAACACTTGGACATGTGAGTCTCACTGATCATCCAATTTCATAGCAGGGCCGCTTGCTTAAAATTTGCACCTTCTAATTCTTCCTCAGCAGGACTGATACTCTCAGCAACTGCTCCTTGCTGGGTGTTGCCTACTTTATGTGCTCTTTCATCATCAGAGTCATTCAACAGCATATGCAAGCATAAGATATTCTTCAAGAGCTAAATGTTAAGGCTTAATGTGGCTGACCCCAATTTTTTGCCTGAATTTTCCCTGATAAAAACCCAATGGTGCAAAATACATGTTTCAGAACACAAAACTTATGAGGAGCGGCTGAGGCAGCCACTGGGCTTTTTAGCCTGAAGAAATGGAGTCTCAAGGGAGTCCGAAACCCTCTCTATATCTATGTGAAAGGGGGTTGTAACCAAGTAGAGGTCAGCCTCTTATCTCAGAGAACAAGTGACAGAACAAGAGAAGGTGACCTCAGGATATGCCAGAAAAAACTTTAGATTGAATATCAGAAATTTAGTTTTATTCTCTGAAAGGGTGATCAAGCATTGGAATAGGCTTCCCAGGGAACTTTGTCTCCCAAAGTGTTCAACACTTGTGTAAATATGGCACTTGGTGATATGGTTTAGTGGTGAACACCATGTTGCTGGTAAACACAATAAGGTCTTTTAAGGTCTTTTGCAATTTCAATGATTCTGTGACTCTATGATTCTATGATCTACCATCAGTACCCAGGGCTAACCCTCAGTGACTTTGCCCCTGATGTATTCCGACCACGTTCTGAGTGACTCTAGAGCTGCTCTTACAAATATCTCAGCAGCATCGTGGGAGTGGTTTTCTCAGCTGTACCATAACAAAAAAGAACACAAGGACCTCTTCTAGCAAGCTGTGAGCTTCAAACATATATGTACCCTGCTGCTTCTAGACTAATGAAGTACTGAGCAGAAAGCTCATTTCAGCTTTCTTCCAGCAGCAGTATTAGAACAGGAAGAAGGACCACAGAGATGATTTCTAATGCTGTTCAAACTCTCAGCCCAGTCCCATCACTGACTAAGCCCTACCCTGAAAAAAATGTTGAAAATAAAAGTGGGTCTTCATTAGCTAAGAAATTCTGAACTACAATTTTGTAAAGGAGAGAAATGCAAGTATGATAGTCTTTCCATCTGGCCTTCTTTGGGCTGACCCAAAAGGTAAACACCATGGCTTACTACACATCACGGGCTCATATTCATTCCAGACAGGGTCTTCCTATTTCTGCATTCTCCCACCTAAGTTAGGTACAATGTTCTAGCATTGAGCATGCAGGACACTGCTTCAGTATCATGCTAATAAAACAACATAAATGCAAAAGCTTGGTCCTTCCATGTACTCCATATGTATGTGCATCTTCACATCTGCAAACACACACGTCTCAGTCCAAACAGATTTGAAAAGAGTGCACTGAAGACAAGTAATGGTGGTTGAAAAGCAAATCTTATAAACTTGAAGCTGTATTTCAAAATGGTGAGACTGATGCTGATGTCTTGACATTTGAAAATACTTCTCCCCCTCCACCAAACTCTCAAACTACTGTTGGTAGGTTTGTCCCACCTGTCATTGTTTCTAGAGATATCTCTACTGGTACATAATTTAATCGTTCCAGCTGATGTGTCAATCAGTTAGATACATTATTAGTTTAAAATGGATAGGTCAGTTTACACTGAAATAGGAGACTTAGGTTTAGGTGTTCTAATTGCTACACACAGTAAAAAAAATTGAAAATGGTTGTTCAAATTAAATAGTCCCATTTCCTTATCTGCTGCCTTAGTTCTGTTCAGAAAGATGCTCAAGTATTCACCAGCTTGTAAATAATGCTCACAATATGTATCTAAAATCTGAGAAATGTACATTAAATAAAGGCAAATGGAAAAATATGTAAGTCCACATTTCTAATGAAGACTTATTTGAAGCCTAGATGTCAAATTCAAATATAAAGGATGCAAAACAGCCACACAAGACTTTTCAATTAATTAATCGAGTGTAGTAGTGTAAAATTTAGGAGTGAGTTAAGGATAATCATGCCATACAGGGGTTTCAGATTTTTCAATGTAAATGCTTCATGAGGTTCCTTAGGAAAGAGACTCTAAGAGTACTATTTAAGAGTGGTACCTATTGAAACAGTGATTTAAAGTAATAGGAGTCATGTGGCTAAATAATGAGGCACCACTCTGAAGATGCACCCTTAAGACCTTGCTTGGCTGATCTTTTCCAAGGTTGAGTCCACCTTAATCCAGCCGTTTCTGATACCAAGTATAACATTAAAAACTGTTCTAAATTGTGATGGGATTCCTGCTGTTCTATGGAATCACATCAACTTCTCCACAGAGCCTAGTATTTAATTCTTTTAAAAAAAATCCCTGCAGGATATCTTAGAAAATTCTACACCTTGAGTGTTGAATTTCTCAGGTGGTGGGTTTGCTCTAGTCTTCTGAAAGTAGAATCCATTACTATTTAAAAAAAAATAAAAAAAGAAGCAAAAATTAAAATGAAACGATGAAGAAACCATTTTTTAAAAATATACTTTATTCTGGTGTACCTTTGCCTGTGCAGAATAAAGTACTTCATCCATTTTTGTTATGTTGATCCAGGAGAAGTGATAATTTTTTCTTTCTCATAGAAGATAGATGCTTTACCAGAAGGCAGCTAAGAGGACATATTCATTCCACCCAAAGAGGTGCTTATATGTGGAAGTGGTACCCCTATAGAATAAATGATTCAAAAAGAAAATACTGTGTTGAGATGCACTCAGATCCCTGAGAACACTCCAGTTCCTGTACAAAGGTATTTTTTGTTTCATATTACAAGCTCAAGTTTGGTAGCTGCTGTAACTGGTTTCTGTCATCCTCCTCAAATTCCACACCCTGAACAAGCTACATCTACACAGCTATGCACAAAGAGGCTGCAGCTGTTTACCCCGCTCCCTATCCCTTAGATTTGTGCTCCATTGGCCCTGATTTTCCCTGCTTTGAAAATAGCTTATGGCACAGAAAGAAAAGCTTCTCTTGCTTCAGAAAAAGAAAGGGCATAATACAGAAATATGTGCAGGTAAAAACATAATTTTAATTATACAAACATTATTTGTTATACACTGCAGAGACAAGTGTATCCCATTGTTTAAACATGTCCCTGACCCCTTGTTTTTGTCTACTGCAGGTTCAAAAAGTTTCTCCTTCATCTTTCCTCTCACAAATCCTCTGTAAAAATTTTCTGCAGATGGAAATACTGTCATCTAACATTTTATTTGACATAACCCTCATGTCTACAGTCTCTTATCATCCCAAAAAAGCATAGATGTTAATGTGCAGTTTTCATCATCTAGCAATGGATGCAAACATGCATCCTTCTAATAAATTATGTCAGTTTGGCTCCTGAGAAGTAGCATGAAGTGGATGCACACTGGGTTTACCACAAAGCAAATCTCAAGGAGTTAAGCATGCTGTTATTGACACCTTTCACCCAGGACACTCTTGACTCTTGAACTAGCAAAAGTGAGCCATGGCACACTTTCCATCTACCTTTGCAGACTTTAGTATTTGATAGCAAATTTGTCTTTGGTAAGCTGCAACCACCTCCAGGACCAGGTCTATGTAAGATTCTAAGAGTGTACCTAGGAACATAGCAGCTTCCGTAGACAATGCTGATTCTTATGGCAGTGAGACTTTGCTGATGGAAATAATGTCTCCTCAGGCACTGACATCAAAGATTATCAGCCACCAAAAGCAGAAATGCAGCTGAAGAGCTGCAGAAGACATTGCCTTGATAACAAACCCCAAAGTGGCCTTGTGATGCAGCATAACTTCAGAAATAGCAGTATCGATGGATGTCTGATAAAGCAGAATCACCTTTCACTCTGTAAAGAATTCTCACAGTCTGATCTGCACATGAAATATGATTTCTGTATACAGCCATTGTGGGATGAGATTTTAAATAATTACTATATTTAATTAAAATATTAAAATAGTATTATATTCTACACATGCTGAACACAGAAATCAGATGCATTTGGGAGGTGAGCTGCAGATGAAGGTCTCATATATGACCTTAAATTTGCAGTTAATGAGTGTGACATACCAAATGATATGAAAAAACCTTCTTCATAGTTTCTTCTCTGTAGTCTACATGTTTATTCTGTCTCTGAGAGAACTGTGTTACTTTGGTCCTTCAAAGAGCGGTGTGTCTACAAAAGACCAGAAGAAAAACTCTGAGGAAACAGAGATTATATGATAGTAACCAGAGTAGCTCTTGTTCCTGGGTAAGTGCATAGTCCATGTGTATTCACACCAGAACACTCAGCAGTTGATCCCATGTTTGCTTTTTTATTAAGGAAACTCTTAGTTTGCATCCTATTGGATGGATGCTCAGGTTATGAAGGAACCAGAATTTTGGAGAGTGACAAGGGCACAAGAAAAAGTACACTTATGGGTATGACTATGAGACCACACTGGACTGTGAGAGCTTCTCATCTTCCTAAGGGTTCCATTAGATTATGTGCTGACTTCCTGGGCAAAGCTGGGTAGAAATTTCCCTTTTATTACCCCTTCAGGAAAGAGGATATCTGTAACCTTAGTCATTTTAGAGAGCCAGTTTACAGTAAAGACACATACATTGTTGTATTGGCAGAGCAAAGTTCAGCAAGAACAGACAGTAAGATTAGTGTTGTGTCTTCTCTGCTTCTGCCAGCAGAACGGGCTACACCAGTCTTTCATAGTTGTTCCAATCCTTTGATATCAAATTCTCACTTGGCTTCATCCTTAGAATCAGCTATACAACAAAGATACTAGAATGATATTCCATCAGGTTTCATTTATGGTATATGCAAAGAAATCCAGCAAAAATTGAAGGTTGGGTGTGTGTATAGGAGCGTACATCACAGCCAATGCAGAGAGCCATCAATTCACACAGAAGCAGGTCCCAGGAGCTGAAATGCAGTAAAGACTGGAATAAGTAAGTCAAAATTAGTGAGAATATACCATTTTCCCTTGACAATAATCATACCTGAGGAGGTTTCTTATCCATTCCCGAGCACCCAGAGGTCTCTTGACTTGGTCAGGTGCTGAGAGATGGGGGTCTATGTGCCCAGCAGGAGCTAACCCCTATGGGAATCCTGCTGGCCTGGAACAGGGAGATAAATACTGATTGAATAAGGCATGCCTCATAATACTTTTGTCTTCACTCCTCATTGTGGGATGGTTGGTTTTGTTATAAAACTAATTAGCATACATGTGGAAGTACTTTGTGGAAGCAGTTTAATCCCAAGCAAATGTGAAAATAAGCCTGTATTTTTTTAGGAACTGATTTACATTAATTATCTTCTACTTTAAAAAACCTCACAGACTCTTCTTTTTAATCATTGTTTCTTTGTGGAAAAATGAAGAACAGAACACATCTGTAAAACACTGTATATATAAATTTCTAACATTTACAGCAAAGATGTATTCTCCAAAGGCAGAAAGGCTTGGGTTTAAGTCAAAAATGCTACTTCACAACCAGCTAAATTCAGAGACCTCAGTTCACATCTAGCTACCTAAATTACTAGCTTCATTCTCAAAAAAAATTATGACCTTCTAAGAACCAGGCAATTTTTGGAACCTATATATGGATTTAGGTACCTAAACTTAGTCACTGTGTTACATTTTTTTTTTTTACCTAATTAGCTACAGCATTGCTCATTTGCCCACATAAAAGGTATCAGGACAGTTTGTGATCTCAGAAAAAGACTCTTTCACAAAAATTTAACCAGCAACAATGTAGCAGCTTCAGACTGCAAATATCCATAATGAAAGCATGTGGGTTTTTAGGGTGTATGTCTGCATTTAACTTCTGCTTTGAGCATGGCCCTTTGCCAGTTCCCAGTCCTTTAGTCATCCTGCTAGGGATGAAATGAACCCTTGCATTCACCCATGCATTTCTGAGGCATGCACTGGAACTTTTTACACAGTAGTTTGAACCAGTGGAGAGGAGGACCTGTCTCAGCCCAGCATGGAGCAGGGGCTCAGCTGCAGCACATGGATGGATCTGGGAGCCTGCACTTAGTCCCAGCTGTAGCAACCCACTTCCACACAACTAGGATTCACTCTACCCCTCATGCTTTTAAAGAAAGGCTCTCATCCCTCCTAAACAGAAAAAAAGAAGCTGAATTGTCCACCCAAGTCAATATTATCTTATGGAATTAGTTCCTACAAAATGATCACTGAGTAAACCTCCCAAATTCCTCCCCTTTTAAGAATTTCAGGTGCTGTCTGGCAGCAGCAGAATATTATAAATTCATAAACCTTCCTGATACACCTTCTTCCATTTCTGCTGTGAAGAAGAGGTAGGAGAGTCCCACAGAACTTCTTCCTGTGTCCCTCTGCCTCCAGCAGCTAGGGACAGGCAAAGAGAACGAAGATGCATTTGTGGATCTAGGCATTACCTCTCCCTCCTAATGAGAGGGGACAGAGAACCAAGATTCCTTTCCCTCAGGTATCTCTGACCAGAGTTGTACATCTGGTTCCTTCATGTTGAAGGAATAAAGCCCCTTTTGTTTCATGACTGCTGCCTGTCTCTCTCTTGAGTTGGAGGTCACAGGATAAGAAGGTGTATATTGGCAGCCTTGACTTACAAGAAGAGAAGTGTTAAGGAATGAGATGTGAAGCAGACAGACAGTTCTGGTGAGGAAGATGGGCTCAGCCTTACAGATCTGTGACAATGGGCACCTGATGTTCAGGACTCACCATGGCTGTCTTTGCCTCTGGGTCCCAGTAAGGATGCATGCTGTTGGCTCCTCTGCAGTCTGGTAGCCAAAGCAGCATGGTTTGGCCAGTGATGGTGTCATAAAATAAATAGTCATGCATCTCTTTTGTTCTTAACAAATTCCTAAACTGAGATGTGGAAGGAGGTCAGATTGAAACAGGTTATACAAACTTTCAGATCTTTAAAGTAAAAAAACCCCCAGACCTAAACAAGTACTATTTGCCTCTATCAGGATCTTGTAGGAAGACTTGCCATAGCTTAAAACCTTCAGATTTTTGCAGAACATACCCTTGTTAACAGTCTTGGGACACATATTTTACAAAACCATGTGGGGCTCAGCCTTACTGGGTCTGTAAATTTATTTTGCTGGAGAGAGTGCATTTCCCACAGAGATGTTGCCACTTTTATTAGGGGAAAAAAAGAAAAATCCAAACCAGAAACTAGCACATGACAAGACTAAGTCTTTTCTCTCAAAAAGGGAATATTTTGTAAAATCTTTTCTTACTCTCTTCCGGCTGCTTTTACTCAAATATAAAATCCAGTTCTTCCTTTGACTTAATTACCTTAAATATTCTATTTATAACCAAAGCATAGTGTCTATCCTTGTAATTTTCACTAAGGAAATATCTATATTTTCCTCACTCATATTTTACCAGTCCTGAGTACAGAACCAACACTCTTATCCATTTCTATCAAAATCTGAGCTGTTAATGGATTTTTGTGTATATTTCATTTAAAGCACTACTGTGTTTAAACACTTAGAGTGCTGAATGTAAAAATAGCTGGCAATCTCAGAAGTGAACATTTTATTTGTAATATGGGTGATTTTGTCATGCGCCACAACTTTTTTTTTTTTTTCTCATAATTTATTAATATTTTATATAGCTCATCAAAAATGAAGGTTGAGGTCAATAATTGCTGACACATAAAAGAGCAGGAAAAGGACAAGCAAGGGCATTATCCAGAGCATTGTGGACTAGCAAAAACACTCAGATTTTATTTGTACACCTTGAAATACAGTAACCACTTAAAAGGCCCAAGTCAGGGGAAAAAAAAGCTTTTTTTTTTAATAATCAACATGGTTTCCAGTTTCATGTATACTAACATGTGGTTCAGAAAGCATCTGGATTTTTATTGGCATCCGTTTTTACTTATCAGTTTCATTCTGTAGCCTCTATCTTTGCTTTGGTGCTGGGGAGCCTCATTCTCCCTGAGCAGACTGGTGAGCAGAAGAGTTTTCCACTTGGCTCACAGCCCCACACTATGCATTGTTGACATGACTGTCTTTAATAATAATTCCTGCTGATTCTGTTGTGGAAAAACTTACTCTTTATAAGCTGATTAGCTTATTGTGCCAGTGCATGTGTGTATAATTTTTTCCCTCCATTTTAGGGGACTTGGGCCCCAGTTTACAAAAGACTGCTTAAGCATTAGCTAAAACCTAAACATACCCGTTCCCACCTTTACTGAGCAAAGCACTTAAGTACGTATTGAGTCTGGCTGGTTTCAAATTGACTTATATGCATGCTGAAGTGCTTGATGATTCAGAGTCAGCTCTCAGGAGTAAATTCTAGCTCAGATACTCTCTTAAGCCTACCCAAAACTGCCTCCCCAATAGAAAGATTTATGCCTTTCACTAAAATAGATTTATCAATTTACAAGTTATCACATTTCCCCTGGGTGAATACATTGTGTATTTCAGAAATCTATACCAAAGATATCATCAGAACTACCTCTCCAGAGCAGTCAGTGATCCACTTAATCTGCATTTCTGTGTCATTTCATAATGCAGCAGGGGGGAGAAAAGAAAACCTAATAAATGAATCCATAATTGTTATGCAAAGGATACCGAAGGTTCCATTTCTATTACACAGTTTTCCTCTAATAGATACACACTCTCTAAATAACAAAGGTGCTTCCACCTTCAATAAAAATTAAGGAACAAGAACCATGTTTCTATATACTATGGTGTTTAACACATACTTTTTAAAGGACTGTGTGCTACTGAAATATTAAAAAACAATAGACACGACTTCAAAATCTTCATCAACTCTTTATAAAAATAAACAAATAAAAAACCTTATGGGGTCCAGAAGGAGGAGTCAGAAGTGGGTATTGGGTCAACTCACTTATGAGAATTATTTAAGGTAGTAGTCAAACTTAAACTGCAACAAATGTTTTCAAATGGCATGCTTCCTCTGTCTCCAGAAGAAGGACTTATTTGAAGCAAAAAACAAAAGTGGACTGTTCTACCTTTTCTTAGTTCATGAGCTCTTAACATCATTTTAGAGTGCCAACCTATTAAGAAGGATTTTCAAAAACTGCTGTCATTGTAGCTGGAGCTGTCAGGGCATGCAGTGAAGACATATAATTTCTTTTCATTCTAGGAAATAAGATTTTGTAAAGAGCAATAAGCAGTAAAGCACCAACCTTATCTAGTATCTTTTTCTAAAAGTGCTGATATATAGACACACACTTTACTAAACTATTTCTCTTTGATTTTTATATCTGTTTAGACAGTTACATCTATTTTGCAACACCAGGTATCTGGATTTATGGTCGGAACATCTGAGCAAGTAACACTGCTGTCTGACACCATTCTCTGGACGCTACTCACATGGGTATCAAATACAGGTTTAAATCCACACAAGGACACTAGCTAACTTGCAATCATGGCAGAATCTATAGCTACATAAAGGTTTCTAGGTTCTCTATAAAACTTAATAAAAAGGACAGGTTGCAATTTCAATGATCCAGTAGGAAGGCTCTTTCTCTAAAAAAAAAAAAAAAAGGAAAGAAATAACAATAACTTAAATACTGTCCCTTTTTTTTGCTCAAAGTCACCTTCCTGAGATTGCTGTTTGGTTGTTCTCCTAGGCTGGCTGGGCATCCTGCTTGCTAAAGATGATTCAAATCTACTGGGCATCATCATTTTTTATATGCCTATTTATCCACATTGTACAATATGCAAAATAATGTGTCGCCTTCTTTTAGAGCTCTTCAGTCTACCAGCACAATTTCAAAAATTTGGCCCTGGTGTTGAGGAAACAAATCACCTACAATTAAGCCATTAGGGTTAGACATTTCACTAACTGACAGATTCCAGCCCAGGATCTTTGCCAAGAATGGATGGTCTACCAGCACCAACCTCCCTCTGCCTTCCTGGTGGGCTAACAAAACCTGACCAACTTTTGATTTTTTGGTTATTTCATCAGCTTCCTAAAAAATTCCAGCACTTGTTACCAGGACAGATCAGTGATAAAAACTTCACTGGTATAGAAATAGCAGAAAAAAATAAATACAGCAGTGAAATTTTTGCATGCACATGTGTACTTAGGTGCATGCAGTTAATAATAAGATGGTCCTGTCACTAAAGAGATGTCTGAAGAGCATTTACATATATCAAACTGATTCATTATTACCAGATTTCCAAACTATTTTCCTGAAAGGACTATTTACTTCCCTCCACCACTAAAAGGAGTGACCTAATTGAAAGCTAAGCCTGTGGCCCCATGCTTTCTAGGTTTAGAAACAAAACCTACCTTCCCCCTGCTAAATCAAACATCACAATGTCAAATGCTCTGCAGACGTTTCCCTCAGGAATCTGAAAGGCTAATTAGGGTGAACTTCACCATAAAGAATACAGTTGTTAAAACAGCTTTTGTACACACTGGAGTAATGATCATTCTCATTCAGATGCAGTGATTTGTTGCTGCAATTTGCAGCCATATATCTCTCAGGAGTAAATTCGGATGTTGTTATTTATTGCACGTATGATTATTAATGATATCTTACCAACTGCTAGAAGTGACTGGTTTCACCTCAGGAAGTAAAGTATTTTAGCTCAGTGTTTACAGATCTAAGGAGACATCAGTTTCTGTAGAAAATCAGTTCTTCATTTGACCTCCCCCACTCTAATTGTAAGGTCTGTACCATCATTACTTACAGATAATTTCCTCATACTGTAAAAATTTTTGTCTTTATGAAATAAGAAAAAGCCCTTGTCAGTTATGCTTTATATTGAAAGATGTTTTTTACCAGGAAAAGAAAAAAAAAAGAGGAGAGTATTTTAAATGCCTCTGAAAAGGAGAAAAAAAATAATGTTGTATACAAATGTATATACATAAATAAATATGTGTGTAGAATATAGGGTCAAGTTCTCAGATCACTTGCAATTTTTGATAGAGAAAGTAAAAAACCTTTTTCCATTAACAATGCTGCTGCTCTGCAGAAGCACTTGCAGAAATGAAAACCTTGCAAGATCACTTACATATTTCACAGTATTCTTACTTCCAAAGGCTTATACTTTTGTGTTTTATGCACCAAAAAGCAGTAGTTTTGTATTCTGTGATATTTCTTCGAGTTGTTACTGAACCTACATTTAAACTGAGATTGTCTCTCTTGGTGACTGGGGGGAAAAATGAATGGAATCAAGAATTTTGATCCCATTTGAACACTGAGTTTCTAAGAGTGACTATAGTGCTCAATAGTCTTTATTGGAGATACGTTACTCTTAGAAGAGGCTGTGAAAAACTCATGGGAGTTCATATGAATCCTAATAAAACAAAGAATAGTTAGTGGATGACCCTCTTTATCTCTTGCCCGAAGTCATCTTGTTTTCAGCTTAGTCTGGTCCAGGAATTTGCCCTGTGTAGGCAGTGGGAATTCCTCTGAAGGAAAGCAAGCATGAGTTCTGACCATGAACTTTCTTAAATTTACTGAGAGTAAAGTGATAAAGCAAGAAAAGGCGTGATAATGGTAGATTTTTCAAGGAACACAAAAAGGCAAAGAATTTTACAGACTACACAAGACATGCCCTTTCATAACCACAGTGTTAAAAGTATAACTGAAATATTATGATTTACAATTATCTAACAACTAACAGTAAGCAACAAATAATTAGATATTAGTGTATCTAAAACATGTAGTATTACAAAAATGTAAGTTATCCTGATTTTTTAGTAAACTTTTCATAATCAGTGTCAAATAGCAATACTTGAACAAAGAGAAAAAAGAAAAGAAATATAGATTCACTGTTTTCACAGAGTTCTGTTAATCTCATCTGTACATTAACATATTAATGAAAAAGAGTGATCTCTAGTTAACATATTACATAGTTTCCTCACAATAGTTAGCAGTTTATATTCTGCTTTTCTTTAAGGATAAATGTGTATCAATAATTTTATCTCAGCCCACCAGTGTTTTGTAGCTAATTGCTGTAACAAAATATCTAAAAATACTAAAAATATAATACTATTGATTGTTTCTTTTGTTCTATCACTCAACAATAACCTGAATTATATTAGTCTAAATTGATAACAATGATACCAGAAGCTAGAGAATCTGGTTTAGGGTCTAGGGTTTAGATATGTAACTATCTTTTTCATAAAATAAAAAAAAAAATAAGAAATAAAAAAAAAAATTAAAAAAAAAATTGGATTTATGGTATTCTCAATCCTATCTGGTTTGCATGGTCATGGGCTTTTAAGAATTTGCGTGAATGATGGAAGCTAGCTCGCAAATAAATATTTACACAAATGTGCAGGCAGCATCACAAAAATTCACATGCATTTATTCTGGTATCATATATGTATTGACAAAAATTGCTTATTAATCCATCCTCTTGTTCTGCAAAAACTTTGTGGTCAGTTATGTTTTCTGTGGTTATTAAGAAAACTGTAAACATTAACAATTTTCACAAATAAAGGACTCAAGGGGTGAGGCTTTTCTTCTGTAGGCATCATGGCTGAACAATTTTCCATAACAAATGAGAAACAAACCAAAACCTCTTCACAGACACATTTCAAACATAAAAGGCAGCAGATTTGTCAAAACATTTGTTGTGAATTGTTTATCTGACTGTGATGCTTCATAGCTTATTTCTTCAGTGTAATTTGAGAATCATGTGAGAATTATCCAAAATATCAAAGATTTTACTTGTTAGCATTCTAATATTTGCATACATATATATTGTGCTTAGTCATACATTTCTGTCTTGCTATTTTGCACAAGCAGACCTGCACACTAGTAGGAAAAAAACCCTGTAAAACGTTCAAATATCTTAAATTATAGGGAACAATGGTTAAAAAGGATATCTGATACAAGAGATGACAGGAAATCTTGAACACTTGCTAGAATTTTCCACGGTTTGAAATGGTCATTTTTGACAACAATTAATGCCACTGTATACTAACACCTGCTTTCATCCAAATGCTTACATTGCAAAGGAATCTTTTAGCATTCCTCCTACTTTGCCATTATGCCATGACATTGTCAGATTTATGTAGGAAAACAGAACTTTACAACTTCTGTCCTTAAACATCCACAGAGGGTAAGGTTAGTATAATTTACATGAGTTTTGTTGTTGTTTTATTGTATTTTTTTTTAATTTGTGTTTTTGTTTGGTTTTTTTGTTTGTTTGTTTTTTTTTTTAAAAAGAGAACTGTAATGCTTAAATGTTTAGGTACCTGAGTACCTAAGCACATTGTTCCCAAGAGGCTCTGTAAAGATTTTAGGGCTGAGTCACAGGAAAGACTTAAGTAATGACTATCCCAGTATTACTGAGCAGACAAGGCTTGAAGGAAAGCTATGAGCCTGCATATCTAGACTATGAAAACAGCATCAGATAAAACAAGTGAATATCAGGACTGAAAAGGCTGTAGGAATTCACAAGCAGATGTCAAAAAGCATACCAGAAAATGTCAAGAAAAGTATAACAAGCACTGGTTTCAGAGATTAGGGTGATAAATATGTGTATGATGAGCACTGTGCTAGAACTTTTTCTCCTAGAAGCAGGTTTGCAAGCAACAGTGTAAAAAAAAAAAAAAAAGCCTCAAACCCTCACCACCACAAACAAAACAATAATAAAAAATTAGTGATCAATGTCTGCAGAAAATCTTGGAATCAGAATGTAAACAGACGATACTAGGTAAATAAAACCATGGCTGAAGCATGCCTCTGGAAAATTGTCAATCAGTCATTGCTGTTTTATCAGACCTTGGGTAAATTGTTCTGCTCTTTAGAAAGGAGAACAAATGAGCAGCAATTTTCAAGAGATCATAATGGAGAATTTGAAGAAAATAATTATGGTAAACATTTGGAAATGTTTTCCTGAAAACATAAATAAGTTTGGAAGTGCAGGTTCTTGTGTGCAGGAAATAACAAGTTTATGTGTATGGCACTTACACAGCAGCAAGTCATGCTGTATCAGGTGCTGGCTCTAAAATACTGAGTGAAGCTAATGCTCTCCAGCAGAAAATCCATGTGGTGTTGCAGTGCTGGGGGGTTGTTCATCATCTCCCTGGAGTCACTGAAATGAGCAGGAAAAGCAAATAGCCAGGAGATCCTGAGCTGGAAGCCCATTAAAATTACAGCAGCTGAGAGAAAATGAGCAAATCTTTAGACAATGTTGTAGAAGGCTTCTCATCAGAGTGTCTGTGGCAGCTATTAGTTACATCCTGGAGAGTCATCAGCATCAACACCGTATGCTTTACCCTTTGTTCACAGTTTCAGTACTAAACAGGGAAGGTTCTTCCCTACAAACCATGGAAGCAGAAATTGCCATGGTGTGAAATAATGTCCTTCCTGGTTTCCACCTCTTGTGCTAGACTGCAGCTGGGGAGGATCCTTGTGGGGTTGTGTAGGAATGTAAATTTGGAGTGATGAATGCACTCTGCCTTTTTCATAAAACTCTTGCAGGGGCTGGCCAGCATCTCATGCTTAAAATAACAGCCTGATAAAGAGACTTTTCAGTTTCATACTTTCTACTTAATTTGTAGTGACTTATTTTGTTTGTTTATGACCCCTGATGTGTGTTTGGGTAGTAAAAAACCATTGTTTTATCTCTTGAGGAGAAAGTTAGCTTATGCTTAATTTCAAAACCAATATATAATGGTCAGTCTCAGCATGCAATTTTTGTTTAACTTGTATACTTGGCACTGCAATCACAACATGAAAACATTGATTCCCAGTCATACAAATCATGTAGTCTACTGTTATATGGGCTATCCATAAAATAATTACAGGCTTCCTGTTCAGCGGTGTGCAGTTGCAATTAAGTATCTTATTATATATTCCACTGATTTTTAAAACAACACAAGTATGAGATGTAAATACATATATGCATACTCTCTGTTTCTAGAGATTATTTCTGCTGAAAGACAGCACCATATTTGGTGCTACGTGATGAAGTTTCCTAGCACAAGAAACAACTGTAGATTTGAGCCAGCAAATATTTTTTGGCACCAAGTAATTCATGTTATTGTAGCTAGTCCTATTGAGTTCAGAGATGGCTGTGGGGAAGCACAAATTAATTTCAAGTGTGGCCAATTAGGTGAGTAAGCAAAACTGATTCATTTTGAATTTCCGTGGGTTATAGAACATGACTCATTCTCACAGGTCAGCTGCTCCTAAGTTTCAAAATGCCAGCTGCCTTTGTTCCTGTAGACCTAAATTTGTGGATATCAAAGGAAATGCCTCTTATATCTGTCCAAGCCTTTCAGCCTTTTCATGAGTTCCTAATTTAAATACTTGTGTTCCATTTTAAGAAACTTACAGGAGAAAAACTCCCAGAATCTTAGCTGGAAAACTTGGTTCAAGAAGCACATGCAGGAGGTTGGCACTGCTGCTGCTGTATCCATGGATAGATGGAGCACACCACCCTAAAGAAGAAACGGTAGACACCTAGCATTGCATGGTGCACCAAAGTTTCCACAGCAGTTGTGCAAAGAGGGCAAGTTATTTTCTGCTGATATGCACAAAAAAAGAAAGTTTATTCTTCCAAAGACAATAGAAGTATAGGGGTAAGAAGGTTTTAGATGAATAATGCAGCTTAGCCTAATTTGCATCACCCAGCTTACTGAAATTCAATTTTCTTTCCTCCAGTTGTTTAACATGCTTAACAAAGTAGGTCTAAATTCACAGAGACCCAGCAGAAGAAAACATTATGTAAAGAAAGTAAGAAATAATAAGTTAAAGAAGGCTCTGCATTATTTCCAGGAATAACTGCTTTTACCTCTTTGGTGTTCAAGTCATGCAAACTTAGATTCTTCAAGAGATCAGCTAATAAAAGAATGCAGTGGATGGTAAGGAAACCTTTGTTTGATCTCTATACACACCATTCCAGATTTGGCCTTGATAACTTCAGAGAAACTATATATTAATTTACTTCCACAACAGGGTCTTTCATGTGTTATGATCTGTCTCATTCTGACAATTTGTTTCCCATGGCCTATCAAATTTCCTAGTAGAAACATTGATGAAAGCCCTTAAAGTATCTTACAGTTGTAAGAATCCATCAATATTTTCTCTCCTTCCATGAACATTTAAAAAAGTGAAGAAAAACATATCATAGCATAATTAATCAAAAATAGTGCAATCAAATAATTATAATCAGGGGACTTTTTCCCTAATAAAGACAGAAAGAACAAACCAAATAAAATTGGTTTTATTGAAACTGTCTTTTATTGAGGAATGACACTATTTCTAGATGAGTAGTAAATGCTGGCGAAAAGAAAAACGAGGCTTGTTAATGATGCAATGCTTGGAATCAAAGAACATTAAGTCTAACACTCAGTTAAACACACAAAGAATTGCTATAAAAAATGAGAAGCTCTGACAGAAAGTGAACAGTCTGAAACCTTGTCTTTCTAGCCAGGGAATGGTAAGAGGTCTCGAAAGACCTAAAATAAATTCCAAAAATCTATAAAAACAAGAGAATGGAAACCACATGCAACATAATAGAGTCTCAAAGCACCAAAGAACTTCAGTCCAATAAAGGCAGAATACATGGATGTATATAGGTTACTTTCAGCTTGGATGAGTTTTGAACACAGTGAGGTTTTTTGGTTTTGTTTTTGAGTTTTTTTGGGGAGTTTTTTGTTTTGTAGTTTTGTTATGAAATTATACAGGATGAGCATATTTATGACACATCTGGTGAACAATTACTTTTACTGGCCACCTTTTTTTGACTGCCCCCACTCAAAATTTAAATTATCCTGTAGCAGAAGATACTTCTTTCCCATAATTTTTCTTTCTGTTTTTGATTTTTTTCTGTTCTTCTCACTTCATGCATGCACTGCTAGTGATGAATAGAGCTTGAACAGTCATATGCTGATACTTGACATTGGAAGGTATTCTGCACTTTATTATCCTGGTGGTTTAGTGAGTGTGACAGAGGATGAAATTTAGTTCTAATTTTCTCATTTCATAACTCACAAAAACACTGTCAGTGCAGTAATTAAGGTGAATATCAGCAAGACACAACATTATCTTTTGAGTTATAACTAACAACACTACTCAAGTGTTATGAAAGGTGGAAAAATTAAAGAGATAATGGATGAGACTCCACTCTGACTGCTCTATTACCTTAGGCTTTTTCCTTCTCTTTTACTTTGTT
Source organism: Sitta carolinensis (assembly GCA_032173965.1). Classification (NCBI taxonomy): domain Eukaryota; kingdom Metazoa; phylum Chordata; class Aves; order Passeriformes; family Sittidae; genus Sitta; species Sitta carolinensis. The sequence continues at coordinate 66,421,508 of CM063313.1, read as the reverse complement.
CCTTTTTTTAATATAAATTTTTATTTTGTAGAAAAAGCATACTGTCAATAAGCACAAAATTAAAGGCACTCTGCATCAAAGTCACATGTATAATCCCTTTCCAAAGAGACACAAGGAATGCCTCTTTTCTTCCCAGGTGCTCTCAGGATGCTTTAGCCTCACTTTAGGAGAAAACCACTTATGTATTGGAGAATAATTCACATTTTATCTCAGCTCTCCTGTTGAGATCATGAGGCAGGGTACCTCATTTTAGGAACACCATTTTGCAGTGTATGTACTCATCCACTAAGGAGTGGACTGTCCTCACTGGCCAATTTTTTGTGTATTAAAGCAGCAAATAGTAGCAGATGCCACTTGATACCAGAGTAAGCTAGTGTCATGGGTTGATGCTGGCTGTATGCTAGACACGCACAAAAGCTTCTCACTCACTCCCCTGCTGCAGCTGGACAGAGGAGAGAAAATTTAATGAAGGTCACATGGGTTGTGACCAGAAAAGATTGATCACTAAATACCATTAGAGGCTAAACAGGCTCATCTTAGAGATATAAAGTTAATTTATTACTTACAAAATCAGAACAGGATAATGAGAAGTAAAACAAGCCCTTAAACCCACCTTCCCCTCATCCCTCCCTCCTTCTCAGCTCTATCTCCTACCCCAACGGTGCAAGGAGACAAGGAATGGGCATTATGACTAGTTCATCTCCTGTGGCTTCTCCTGCTGCTCAGGAAGGGGTGTCATTCCCCTGCTGCACCATGGGTCCCCTCCCACAGGAGACAGCTCTCCATGAGTTTCTCTGGCATGGCTCCATCTCAGGAGCAACAGCTCCCTGCAAGCTGCTGCAGTGTGAGTCCACCCCACGGGCAGCTGTCCTCCCCAAACTGCTGCAGCAATGGGGTGGAGTCCCTCAAGGACAGGCTGCTCCAGCACAGGCACAGGGCCCCCTCTCCACAGGTGTCCCACAGGATCACAGCTTCCTCACAGAGGTCCAGCTACTTCAGTGGGAGCTCCTCCACGGGCTGTGGGGGGGATCTCTGCATTCCCATGGACCTCCATAGGCTGCAGGGGCACAGTGGCTTCGCCATGGTCTCACCGGCTGCAGAGGAATCTCAGCACCTGGGGCACCTCCTCCCCTCTCCTTCTTCACTGGCCTTGCTGTCAGCACAGTTGCTCTTCTCACAAGTTCTCACCCTGCTCTCCTCTGGCTGGAATTAAAACTGTTCCAAAACCTTTGCTTTGATTTCTTCTTAAGTATGTTATCACAGAGATGTTACAGCCATTTCTAATTGGCCCTGCCTTGGCCAGCATGTCCATCCTCAGAGCCATCAGCCACTGGCTCTGATGGACATGGTGGAAGCTTCCAGAAGCTTCTCACAGAAGCCACCTCTGTGGATCCCTCACTACCAAAAACCAGACCATGCAAAACCAATACAGCTAGTTCTCAAAACAAAACCAACTTAAACCATCCAGCTCATTGCCTCAAATTTTACTCACCCTAACTATACTTTTCAACACTGTTGAATGATGAAAACCTCTATTTTATCGCAAAAGCTTGCTGTTATTGTAGCTTCCCACAGACTTTAGAAACTATTTGGTGAAGGTGCACAAGCCTTGCATTTCAGATTTCTAAATCTTCCTCCCCATCACAAGTGAGGTGTGTTATTCATAGGAGTCAGTAACATCATTTCTCAGTCATTAGTAAAAATGGGCCATAGATCATGTCATGTTGTCTCTAACCTAGTTAGATTTTGACAGCAGACAGATTCCAAAATCATAGGTTCACATTAGAAACCTTTAAAAACTCATTAGTTCCTGATAATTATTCTAATATCCGAAGAACTAAAAATCAGAAGGTTCATTTCTGGTTCAGAACCAACTGTGAATATGTTCAGGAAAAGCTTTACCTTTTCTTCCTCAGTAATAAAAGAAACAGCTTCTCTGAATATGAACATTTGGAGCTGGTGCAGAAAAAGACTCCTTTCCTCCCTGAGCATAAAGAATGAAGTCAATCCATCCTGTAACCAAGATGAAAAACTTACAATTGAACTTCAACTCATTGATCTGCTTTGGGACATTATCTTTTCCAGGCCCTTTCATCCTGAACATTTGACATCCCTCTGCCAAATTCAGAAAACACTGCCTTTCTCTAAATTACATTTTTTTTAAACCTTAGCTGTTTTTTTCTTTTTCTTTAAGGTCACCATAGAAAAGGTTTCTGTGAGATCTTATATGTTGAAAACCTTATTACCAACATGCTCTTAAGCACACCTTGGCACCTTCATGGCCAGGACCATCCTCTGTTTACTAAGTCCCAGTCTTTATTTTATTTTGACCCATACAAGGACCCAACCCACATACTTGAATGTGTTTTGAGTCACAAAATGACCAAACATACCTTTCCCCACTAGACAGTAAATGTAAAAAGGACCATTCTTTCAATTATTTATACTAGCTGTCCATTAAAGCCCTTGGATGGGATGACTGGACAGTATTACACTCTAAGCTGGAGCACAATTTTATAGGTCCCACTATTTAATTTTACTGTAAGTCACAACTGAACCAAACTTTACACAGCCTCATTTCCAATAGATTTAAACCAAGTCTGGCCAGATTTGGTTTTACACTTTATTTTGATAGCACAACCATTTAATTTCAGAACAACAGTTCTATAAAAATATATTGTTCCATATTTTTTCCATATTGTCTCTAGAATATGGACAAAACACTGCTAGAAAAAGCAAAAAACAGCAAAATAAAAAAATTGCCAACTCTTAAAATAAGTAAAAGTTTATTTAAAATGTACATAAAAACAATCAGGTCATTCACAATTTTTATTGCACCCCTCTTCTCATCAAACTCGACTTCTCTGAAAATGTGCTTTCCATAAAAGCTGTGGAACTATTCTTCTCTTTTTCATAGAAATCATGAATTGCCTTTGACTGCTCTATGGAACTAGCACAGGACAGTTGCAATCAAAGTTAGGTTTTTCAATTAGATTTCCAGTGTAAAATAAATGATAATCATAACATTAATTCTTGTGATACTGTTTTCTTGTACTGTACTTATCAGGACCTGCAGAGCTAAAAGGAACATGTTGACCTAAGGAAGCAGAGACTATCACCATGGTTACAAGGGACATGTTTACCTGTCTGGGTTAAGTACAGAGGTAGATGCATAAGAGACACCAGCAATATCTCTTGCCTGATAATGTAGAGTTTGTTCCCCAAAGAATTAGTAATTGCTGTACCAGCAGCGCACTGAGCACTTTTATTACAAAGTTTATTAAAATGCCACTTACATTTAAAGAAAAAACCAGTAAGGACATTGGCTTCTGTGCAACAGAAATTTCTTAAGCTACCAACTCTGCAAACACAATTCTAGAAAAATCTAGTTAAATTTTTTTGAAAAAAATTCTAGCTCTATTCTGTTGTGGCTTACATGGCTTACGTGACAACTTGCAATAAATGTGACAGGATCAGAAAGAAACTGGCCATGATCTTTCCTGGGGAAAAGGAAGACTATTTCTGTGCTCTTCAGTGATGCACATGTTTCACCAGAATTTTTGATATGACATGTAGCCAGATGCTGGGGAACTACATGAATATTTTCCCCTCATGAGTCCCTTCAGTCACTTCACTGGCCAAAATTATTGGCAGCAGCTTCTTTTCAGGGTGACCAAGCTGGGATGTTCCAGGGTGGTGTCCAGTTTTCAAAGGGGAAACGTATCTCCTATTGTCTACGGTCATAGTTCCAGTTTGAAACTAAGCAAAAATACCAATTATGTTTAGGGAATTTAGGTTTGCCAATTTAAGACTCCTCCTGCCTGGCTTGCCAAAATATGTAGTGGGTCTATTCTCTATTGTGAGATAGGATTAGGAGAAAGTAACAAAGCAGGCCTAAACTTAAGAGGATGCAAAGAACAACTTTAGTAACACGACAACAACAACAAAAAAAGAATAATCAGAAATTAGAACACCCTTTTTCTTCTCTCCCCCACACCTTTTTCTCTTTTCAACAATGTACAGAACAACAACTCAGAAAAATCTTAGTCAGTTCTTCACCTTTACAAATAGTCTTTCTATAGCTCATTTAGAGAGAAAAGTATTCTTTGCTAATGCTATGGAAAACTCCCTACAAGAAAAGAACTCTTGTGGCTTCATTTCTCACAAACCCCAGTTGCCCGAGATCTGCCTTTGTGAAGTCTTTCCCATCTTTCACAGTTTTTCCTCACAACTGTGCTCTCGATCCATATTAGCTTATTGGGGTGCTTTTTTAAGGATGAGCTGTCCTAGCATCCTTTCACTCATCTCTGGAACAGAGGTCTTCCCCTTTTATCCCTGGGGCTGAGGTTTCTCATCAAACTTCTAACACTGGTGCCTCTGCTCATGATTGTGGCTAGAACGCTACCACCCCCCAAAGCATTCTGTGAATTTACTGGGGAAAACCCAAAGTCTGATATAGCAAGGATATCTGTACCAGAGCTTCACAAAAGAATTTTATAGCCTAAGCTTAAGACAAACTTTTCAAAATCCCTTCAATCTAAAATCTAACTCTCTTCTTACCTACCGACTTCAATTTCATGTGGTTGTTCTTACAAAGTTTCACCTTTTTTTTTTTCCTTCTTAGCTCAAGAGAGAATTAGTGTTCTTTGAGTACAAAGTCTTCTAACGCTGAAAAAAGTCAGTTTAGTCTAAGTCCTGTATTAGAAACAAGCTCTCTCTACTTCTTTCTGCTGGTCATGCGCTCTTTTGCCGACTCCATGTGAGCTGTGCCGGCTGCTCTCAGTCTGGAACGGGGCTCAGGGCTGCTCCTGGCTCCGGGGCCGCCTTTAGCACGAACCACGGGGGCACCGGTGCTGTGCCATGCTCAGCTCCTTTGGTGCCCGTACAGGTGCTGTCCCCATGCTCAGCTCCTTTGGTGCCCGTACAGGTGCTGTCCCCATGCTCAGCTCCTTTGGTGCCCGTACAGGTGCTGTCCCCATGCTCAGCTCCTTTGGTGCCCGTACAGGTGCTGTCCCATGCTCAGCTCCTTTGGTGCCCGTACAGGTGCTGTCCCCATGCTCAGCTCCTTTGGTGCCCGTACAGGTGCTGTCCCCATGCTCAGCTCCTTTGGTGCCCGTACAGGTGCTGTCCCCATGCTCAGCTCCTTTGGTGCCCGTACAGGTGCTGTCCCCATGCTCAGCTCCTTTGGTGCCCGTACAGGTGCTGTCCCATGCTCAGCTCCTTTGGTGCCCGTACAGGTGCTGTCCCATGCTCAGCCGCTCCCGATGCCGACACAGCCTCAGGCCAGCCCGGTTCGAGTGGCACAAAGCTCTGCAGGCTCTGCCGGCTCCTTTGCCCCTGCCGGGCCGGGCCCGGTGGGTTCCTCGGGGAGGGCTCGGCAGCCGCTCCCGCCCCTCCAGGAGCGGAGAATCCCGGCCCGCCGCCGCCTCACCAAACTCCAAAAGACAAAAAGAGCTACTCCCGCCTCCCTGTCCTTAAAGGTGTATTCGCAAAGCCATATCTTTTCATTAGTTAAATCTTGTGTCAATATCAGAAAGTGGCTCCTTAGAGCCAGACACATAACATCTACCCAAATAACATGATACCTAGCCAGTCTTGAGCACACATATTTATACAGGACAGCATCAGAGATTCTGTCTACATTAGTAAAATTAAACTTGGAAGCATAGGCATAGATAGCTTCAAACAATTCACGTTGCTCAGAGTCCCATCCAACCTATCCAGGACACCTCCAGGTTTGGACAACTACAGCTTCCCTGGGCAACCTGTGCCAGTGCCTCTCCACTCCCAGAGTAAAACAATTTTTCCTAATATCTAATCTAAAGGGCATAACTATACAGGAAAGAATGGGGGCTGCTTGGTCAATAAAATACAAATGAAAATGTCTGAGAAACCTTTTCATAAGTGCAATAAATGTCATATAGAACCGTAATTGTGGAGTAATGTTAACTATAACAAGTCAGTTTTGAGGAGAAAACTTTTTTCGCTATGTTTGACTGCACCTGCTTCCCTCATTTTATCCATTAGACCTGTGAATCCTCCATTCTGGAGCGTTTGATGTGAGATTGGGAAAACCATAAAGGTGGTGCTGCCTTAGCAGGAAACACACTCCTTTCTGAAGGACTGGCAATTATTTGACATAAACAAACATAAACAGAGGAATAAATATTATATGCTGATGGATATTTGTCAGAAAAAATAGGAATACTTTCAACACACCTTGTCAGACACAATACATTCCACACATCTACATTTTCTACAGCAAAGGGAATAGAGCTCTCCAGCTGCTTCTCTGGCAAGACTAAAGATTTTCTCATAAATTTAAATTATAGATGACATAATGGTGGAATGGAAATGGATTGCACCTAGAGAGATAAATGCAGAAAAAAAACCCTGGAAGGAAGAAATGAAAAGTTTCTGACATACCACAGATCTTCCATTTGTTGTGATATTCTCTCAAACTGAACACTTTGTAAAGCAATTTGTTTCTTTTTTAATTTCCCTCCACCTCCATGGAAAGTGATGAACATTTTTGTGAAGCTCACAGAGAGTGCTAGGTTGCAAATATAACAAAGAGCTTGCCAATGCCTGGGAGTCCTAACTGACAATATTTTCAGTTGTATAAGTGTTTAAGTATTATTGTAGTGTTATCATATCATGGCACAAAAAACAAAATGAAAGCATTTGTGCCAAAAGTTTAAAGTTTCACTGAAAGTACACACCAAGTATCCACAGGTACTGAGGGTTTCTTTGCCAAAACATCATTTTAATGTGAACTGTTCAATGTTTTTGCACTCACTCATGAGAAACTCTACATTTTCATTTAAACCAATAAGACAAAAAACACTGGCAGGTTTTCTGCATCTGAGACTGATGGGGGATAATGAGGAAATTTTAAAATAAACTGCAGTACCTTGGGATGATTTGATGACCTTGGAAAGGAGATGGTCTTAGGTCTGGAGTCTGGTGAAGGTTTTTTCCATACAATGAACTTGTCACTTTTGTGAAATGTGCAGAGCTCTACCACGAATTTATCAGCCTGTGTCAATGATAAAGCAAAGCCTCGTAAGTAGAGACAGAGGAAAAATAAGACTAAAAGAGGCAGAATTTTACTCAGGAATGGGTAAAATATTCTGACTAATTTCTTGAATTCAGTGAAAATGATATCTAAATGAGCAAGACAGGGAATTATAGAAGTGCTGTTTTGTACTATATCACTGGACATTAAACATTTGAAGGTATAATAAGGTATACCAAGCTTGTGAGGCTAGTGGAAATAAAGAATAAAGTCTGAAATTAAAAAAAGAAAAAGAAAAGAAAAATACACAAGCTTCAGACTACATTCATATCCAGATCAATGTCTTACCATATAGATGTATTAGGTGTGAAGAGTAGGAATTTATTTGTATGAATGTTATTAACATAAATTCATGCAGCTGCACTCTGACAAACATCAACTCTTGGGTGAAGGTAGAAGTATGTGGAAAACCCCTTGGCTTTATCTGGTTCTTCTTTTCAGGGTCAGGATTAAAAGCGCCAGAGGCAGAATTCTTGTTCGGATTTCGATATTTATTGTTTCTTATCTGAGTTACAGCCTTACTGACCATGACTGCTTCTGCATGCGAAGTTAACAAGGCAAAAATGGAGCACAGAATGAAATTTTAAGGTCTTTTTAAGCCTAAACTACCCAATTATGCATTGCCAACAAATGTATTGTAACTTCTAACCCAATAACCAGCCACCCATGTCCCACACTGGATTTTTCAAACCAATGACACAAAATCAACCAAACTTGTGAAGAAGGGGAAGAAGAACATGATGCCCTAAGCCCTTCATCTTGTTACATCTATAGTATTTTAACCAGCCACCTTAAATTCTAAATTTATCACCCTGTGTTATAACACACTTCCATTCAACTGTAACCTCACAGACTAGGTGCTATCACTCAGTTTGGGAAGCCTTTACCAGGGCCTCAGGTCAAATGCAGTGTGTCTTTGTGGATCATTTTCTGTCAGCACAGAAAGCCTGAAATTGTCTGTGTCCAGGGTTCCAACAGAAGTATTTGGTCATTACTGAGAACTCCTTGATCTTTTGTAAACTCTCTACTATATTATACTGTAGACTTCGCTAACAATTGCTACAATGATCTCAGTGGCAGCTCAGGACCAAGTGTCAGCGAGAAGTGAGCCCAAAACTTGGCCCAAGGACTTAAACTGCGAAACAGATGCTGAAAGAAAATTCACTGGAAATGAACACATTTTTGTTTCTTTAAATTTAGACTTGGTCAACGAGGGCATAATGAAAGAGATCTCAAACTAAAAGACTTGAATATAAGTGCTATGCACTAATAATGCCATATATAAAGAGATATATCAAAGATGACAGCAGAAATTTTCTTTTGAAAACTTCTCCCTCCACCTGGTGTTATCTGCTTGTCTCTACCCAGAGTGATAATTAAGTCTTCTCAATTGTTGCTGCATTCTCCCAGCAATTGTTGCTGCATTCTCTCAAACCCTTTACATTCTTTAAATGGAACGAATCCATCTGATAAAATCATATAACCATAGACTGGTTTGGGTTGGAAGGGACCTTGAAAACTATCTAGTTTCAGCCCCCATCTACCCACTAGGTCAATTTGCTGCTATTAGGATCTTCTCCATGGGACAGAGAAGACATTAGTATCTTCCCAGGGACAGAAGTGAAGCCCAGTGATCCCTAATATGATGTGGATGCAGCAAGGTGATATATCATAGATTCTTAAAGTCTCTGCTATGCTGTTTGTTAGGTTGTTTATAAGTGGTCAAACCTTCAAAATAGATCAAGTTTAAATAAAAGCTACCTCACATTTTTTTTTTTTTTTCAGGGCTCTGAATAGACAGGATATTTTGTACAGCAAGGTTCTTGATGAATATAAAACCTGCTTTTACAAATATTTTTCTCACTTAGAAATTTCCTGCTTCTACAAATTTTTCTGCTGCCAGACTCATTTGCTAAATACATGTGAAAAAAGACAAAAAAGTGAGTGTAAACACATTAGATGTGAATTAGCTTAGAAGTTAATAATTAAAAGAAATGCACAGAAATTTTATACAGATCTTGCCTGGCAATGGCTGTTAGAGCACCCAAATTGAGTATAGAAAGGTACATGCAGAAGCCAGGTGTTAAGATGTTTAACACTTGACCTTTCAGGATAAGTGCTGAAAAAAGTGAGGACGAGGTTAAAGGATTAAATTTTAAAAGCATTATGAGACCTGCTGCTGCAATTAGGGATATGGGCTTGGGACTTTAGGGCAATTTTGCACGTCTGTCTGAATGAGTTGAGATTAATTCCACCTGCCTCAAGCCCAAGACAGTTCCAGCCTGAGATGCCATATAACTGCAACAGCTCTACCAGAACTTTGAACACACTGAGATATTCATTTGTTCATCCTGTTTCCAGACATAAAATGTTTTGCATACCACCACCAAACACTCCATCGCCAACAGAAAATGTTCCTCTGTAGGACCTCAAGTCCCTGCAAGGCAAGTGGAAATCTAAGCCTCCTCTTCTTAGAGCCTAGGTAAATACTACACACTGAGCTGCCACAACTGTGTTGTGAAAAGACTGACTCCTGCTTGTTTTTGGGAACAGTTCATGCCTACTTCAGAGCAGTGAAACCTAAATCCAAGTAAGAGACACCCTATGCTGATAAGACTACTATCTCTTAATTCTGTCAAACCAGCATGACAATAGAGCACTTCATGTTCTTAAAAAAAAAAAAAAACAAAAAAAAAACAGGTATGGTTATTAAATTAACAAATGCTTTCACAATTTTTCATCAAATATATATCCACCTAACACTTTTCCTTGCTCAGCCTCTCAGCCTGCTGTGTCACTCCATTGGCTTCCGCAGAGTTAGGCTGAAATGTGATGGTTGAAAGGAAGACTATGTTACCCTACTAAACTCAAGGGTGGTAAAGCTCTAAAAGCAGTTAGCAAGGCTTGTTCATAGCCTTATTCATCTTCAGGCTTAGTATCCAAAACTAGAAAATTCTCAGCAGTTTCTGACATGCTGCCGAGGCAGCAGCCTTAAAAACAGAACACACTCCAAACAAAAGCCCCCAAACACATTCCTAAACCAGCATAGTGCTGCCAAAAAGGGAAATAAGTCACTGGGCCCTCCAGAATGCAAAACCATGCTTCAAACTTCTTAGAAAGCCACAAGTTCAGAGAGGGAAAGTGTGCTGCTGGCCTATATGAGAAGTCATTTGCACCTGGCAGAGGCAGAAGACCTAAAGAGTCATAAAAGCCTGATGTATGGGAGCGTTTTTTGTCTTGCAAATGGGAGTGAGGATTGGAGTTTTGTCAGCTTTGCCGTAAAGCTGTGAATCACAGGTTCCTGGTGTGTGCAGCTGTGCCAGGGTGCTTCTCAGCAGCAGTGTCTGTACCAGCATATGCTGCTCTTTTCCTGGCTAGGTTGCTGAAGGTGATTAAAACTAGTTTTAACAACCCTCCTGTTTTCCCCTCTCCCACCATCTTCCCCTTGCTTCATTCTCTCTAGTACTAAACAACTACTTTAAGACAAAAAAGAAGAAATAAACTGCAGGGAAATGCAAAAACAAAAAAATTGTTTGCTCATTGCTTTCTGACTAATTTCTCCCTTGATCATCTTACAGTCCATGTAACTCTTATAATAAAGAATGAGCCTAAGTGAAGCCTTTGATGTTTTTTAGGATTTCTTAATATTTCTAGCACAACAGAAACACAGTGGTACCTAGAAAAACCCTGAACACCATCATTATGACTTTTCAGTGCCTATTCTATCTCTGATTTTGGTTTAATTAGCTGCATTGAGGGTGTGAGGTTAAGATATTTAATAGTTTGGGATACACAGGTTACATTTACTACCCCGATACACTGTGACATTCAGCACATAGTTTCTCAGCAAGGACATTTATGATTCTGTTTTACTGTACAGGTTATATACTATATGAAATGTTCCTAGTCCATGGTGAGCTTTATTTCTGAATGAGAGCAGCAGCCTGAGGGCTGCTCTTCATATAACCTTACTTCCTGCTTTAAGATAGTTTTGTGGGCCAGATGAACCCTTCAGTGAAAAAAACACTGATTTGAATATGTTCTAGCACACCTCTTTATTGCAATATTTAAAGAGTTTATCAGCTAGATAAAGGTGGCATTGAATCTCCAAGTAGAAAAAAAGAATAGTTTTTTAAATTAAATTATTTTCAAACTGCTTGGAGATTTAGTATTATGGATTTATTTTGCTAATAAATGTATACATAAAAAGTCCAACATGAGTTACATGTTTTATAAACATGCTATTTTCACTGTGGACTAGAACCTGTGAAGCTTACTGGTAGAAATGCAGTTATTTCTTGAATTAATAAAATCTCAGGTTTGGATGTTCATACCAGCTTCTTAGAATCAGAAAAAATACAAAAATTTTGAGGATGTGAAATGAAAAGTAGTATATCCACTTAAACCTACAGAGATGATCCACGTCTGCACCGTTGAACTTAGAATGAATCTGGCACACAGGGGTTAATATCCCACCTAAAGTGTCAGGGATCTTTTCACAGGAGTAAACTGCAGATTGCAAAACAATTACCTTAACTAGTTCCTGATGTGCTGTATCACACCACATTCAAATCTCCATCTGTGGTGTCTGCAAGTACTGTTCACAAAATGGATGTTTCAATGCAAAAATAAATATGATGTAGCTCTGTGACAGTGACACTGAGAGATTTTTATCATATCATAGGCCCAGGCATTTAATCTGAAAGATGCTTCAAGCTTCTGTAAATCCCACATAATAACTAATTTGCAGGTCTAGGAGAGTACACAGGTATAATTTTCAATATTATCGAGTTGGACTCTAAAATAAATTTCTCAAAGTATAGTTCTTCTCCTGTCTTGTCACACCGGGTTGCTATTCCTTGTTACAGAGTATCCATATACTACTCCAGACATGACTGCATTTTGAAAGAATGAAATACTTTTAATACAGTAGTATTTATAGTACAAAGGCTTGGATGACCACATGGTATGTGTATATCATACCACAAAAAATTATTGACCCATGAAGCAGAGACACAAGTTTTTGTGCAAATCTCTTTCCACGTTGCTTCTTTTTTGGTGGGGTCATAGCGCCTCAAGTCCTTCCCCTCATTCCTGAATGTTTGACTAAACTGGGGAAGAGCAGCAGCAATGCTCCCAGAAAAGCTCTCTACTAGCAAATGAGCCAATAGTAGCTACTAATACTCTACTAATCTAAAGGGTAAAAAAAATAAGTTGACTGGTAGCAGCTACAAAGAGATTATAGAACTAGACAGCCTGATAAATCTACCACCATCTTATCCCAAACCAGGAAACAGTTTAAGAAGTAGAAAAGAAATATTTTTCTTTAAAGGTGGGAAAAAGCAGAGACCAGGAATGAGGGTTTCAACTGAGGAGGGAATATTACCCTGATAGAAAAAGAGTAAAACAGAGCAAAGGGACAAAAGGGTTTTGATGAGAGGAAGCAGGGAAAAAACTCGAGGAGAGGATAAAAAGAATCTGCGGGAAAAAACACACTGTGGGGATCTTCTTCAACAGAACAATAATACAAAAATTCTAGGGTTACCCCTTTCATGTGCATTGATGCTGTCTCTAAAAGCACAGACAGTTCATTTCATGACTGCATTTCTAGCAATATTTTCCTAAGTATTCATTTTGATCTGATATGGTCCTCCTGAGAAGTCTCAGAGAGGTAACAACAGGAAAATGAGCCTTTCTATAACTGCAATAAATGTTGAAAGAAAATAACCTGACTGGGCCCTGTAGTTATATTTTTCGAGCTTTGGGCTATTATTTTTTCCCTGTTTGAATTCTGTTTCTTCCAAGTCCAAAATATGTAAATGCTAGAGGAAGGAACAGCCTAAGTTCATAGTATCAATACCTTTCATTGTGTCAAAATATATTTCTGCAAATGCACATTTATTTGAAATACAATTTTTGAAGAATCCTGATAATACTTGGCTAAAATTATCTCTAGTATAATTCCACTGAATTAAAAGAGGCTGCAGAGAGAGGGGTGTGAATTTGCCTCCTGGTATTATTGGTGAAATATAAAAGAGTTTTATGTCAAGATGTTTTTTATGAACTTGAATCCAGTTTCTAATCATCCAGATTGCCCTGTACAATAAACTCTTGATTATGACTGCTGGCGTTAACAGTAATAAGACAAGATGATGTGCAGCACAATTTTCTTCATTCAGCTTTTCATTCTTCCACTGCTCCTTAAAAGTCTCCCTATCTTTCTGTCAGTTTTGCTTAAAAGTCATGTAAAATTAGATATTATCAATCAAGTCACACATTCTCAAGTGTAAAAACATTATTTTGTTGATTGCCATGTAGCTTTGTGGAATGAATTGGTGCAGTTCCACTCCTTGCTGGGGAAAGTTGGCTCTGTCTTGCTCATGCAACTTTCTGCTGAACTGAGAGCATAGGAGAAAGTACCCACTTTGCTTTGATTTAAAGCAGCACTGTGGAGAGCGATTGAAGACACTTATCTGCATTCTTTCCACTCTGTGTCCTCAACCATGTGTGCTTCTCCCCACTAACACTAATTAAACCAAGGAGTAAAAAAATTAGATGTTTGCACTCTAAAGACAAATTTATTTCAAAAGAGTAGCTTACTGGAAAGATAATCAACAAAAGGTTTTCATTTTGAAATCACAGCCTGGCTTTTCCCTGGCTTTCTTGTTTGGGCTTGGGGTTTGGAAACCTTTCAGCCCTTGTTCTGTTTGGTTTATCAATATCAAGAGTTCATTGTAGGCATGGGAACTCAAGCCTGGAAATTACTGTAGAAATCCTAGTACATGCATCCGAGAACAGCGTGGCTAATGGGATGTATCAGTGTCCTGCTGGGAATTACTGCTTCAAATAAGAAAAATATGTGGGATTTCAGGCATTGAGTAGTTTGTCCTTTCTATTTCAAGCATGTCTCTAGTGTTTTTACTCAGTCAACTAAATGACATTCTTCTCTGTCTGGGTGTGAAGTTTATCCAAACTTTTTATTTAGTCCTATATAAAAATCTTCAATTTCTGTAATATCAGAGGCATTTATGTGGCTGATATTTTAAATGGACGTGTGGAAAACTCTCTTCTCTTCCAAATAATTAAGCATCATAATTATATTCAGTAACAAAATAGGCTAAAGACAGAGGAACAGTTTACCAAGCATAATCTAAAATCAACAGGATCAGACAGGGAAAAAAAAATGAACAAAAAAAACGGGATGAGAGATGAGACCAACAAGATCTTTAGGAGTTTGTAGCAGCTAAAAGGATTCCTATACTTCTGTCAGGTGTTGATGTGAACAGAGCTCTGCCTATAATGCAGCTCCTATGACAGAACATACCATCTCTGTCTTTAGAGGAAACCAGTGAACTGTACAGTGCCTGTGGGTCCTTCAAGATAACTGGTCTGATCTTTGGAAAAAGGGAAAAAAGGACCTAGGATTTAGTCAAACTGCTTTTGAACATGACTTGGAAGGAGCCACCAAACTATTGTCTAATGTCTGTTAACTCTCAACACAATGTAGAGCTACTGGTGTCACAAAGTGCTAAGGACTGTTTAGGGGACCTCTCCTGGTTTAGGGAAAATTTGGGATGAAACCTCCAAAGAGGTCCCTCTAGAAAACATATTCAAGTAGCTCCTGCCCCAACTGGTTCAGGAAAAGATTTCCTTGGGAAATCTTGAGAAAAGTGGGAAAACCTGTTTATTTAACAAGCAAAGTATTCAGAAGCATAAAACTGAACAATATTAAACAATAAAACCTCTTGCTGTTCTGAAGAGATGACAAATTCAGAAAGTCCCTGTTGTGGGGTGCAGCTGGGTTCTCTCAGTCTCTGTCAGTCCCTCCTCCTGGAAAATGCCCAGGCCAGACCCTGGTGGGCCACAGGTGTGGGCTCCAGTGTTCTTCTGGGTTTTCAGTCCAGAGCAGAACCAATCAGTTCCAAGAAAAAAAAAAAGCCACAGTCTGGTGAACTTCTCTGCCTCAGATGGCTAAAAACCAACTAAAACCAAAGGAGAGCTCTGTCCCACAGTCCGAGCTGCAGGCAACACAGTCCAGGAGAGAGAATTCTGAAGCTGTTATCTCTGTGTTTTTGAATACAGCCACCTCAGACATTCCACTGCTTCTCCTTCTCCCTCCCTTCACTCTCAGATCCGGTTTTAAAGGTGCAGAACTTATTTCTGGGCTAAACAGACAAGGGGCAATAAAATTCAGGATCACAAAGTCACCCCGGGACAGGACCCTTAAGCTACCTCACATACTCCAGGAGCTAGAGTGGGTCATGACTTATTTGGTCTGCCAGCTGAGGCAAGTTTCCACACTTCTGCAGGGTCAGAGTTGTGTCCAAGCTGAGGATCAAACAATATGAGTTCCCCATGGCCTCAGGCATCTCAAATGCGATCAGAAGAAGCAGCCACTACTGCTGCATTTGTGTGACCCTATAGAGATCAAAGCTCATTCCCAAGGTAATTTTTCTACTTCAGTCTTAAGAAAGGTATAAACATTTTGAATAAGGAGGAAATTTTTTTGGGGGTGTGGAAAAGATGCTCATGTCACATGCAGAATAATCAACCCTCCTCAAGCCAAAAACATTGGCTATATATTAAATAGCCCAATTTCTAACAGTTTCTAGGTCACAACAGAGCACAGAGAATTTTAAAGTATTCTAGGTTCCTCTATGCATTTCTGAAGTCTCCTCTGTTACAGGTTCTCTTTTGCAGAGGAGGCAGAGATTTCATCCCCAGCTGCCCATGAACTGATGACTCCCTCAAAAACATCTTTCTACAGAGAAGCGCAGACAGTTATTGCCACACTCCCTTTCAATAAGTGACCTCATGCATGTAGCATTTTTTCTTCAGAGCTAACTGGTCATGTCTGATACAGAACTTGCTACAAAAAAAATCCAAATAAATTCTTCCCTTTGAGGGTGAAGAAGACCTGGAACAAGCTACTGAGAGAAACTGTGGCTGCACCACCCCCAGAATTGTTCAAAGAAAGGTTGAACAGGGCTCAGAACAACCTGGTCCAGTGGAAGAAGTCCCTGCCCATGGCAGGGGCTTGGAATGGGATATCTTTAAGGTTCCTCACAATTCAAAACATTTTGTGATTCTGTGATTCTATTTTACACACATATTTTGTGAACGTATATAATACATATATATGCAAATGTGTGCATAAATGTATATATGTGTGTATGTATTTTTTAATATATATACTCTGTAATTTAACTGGCCAGTGGCAGGGAATTTGGTTAATCTCCTGAATGATTTTGTTTGCTTAAGAAAGAGGTAAGATAAAGTATTTAGCAAAAGATATGGCATACTGTCAAAAACATAAGAGAAATATCCTTTCATAACCAGAAAGGAAGATTTGCAACCTGAAAAATACAAGAAGGAAAAGAACTTACTTCAAATCTAGACTAATCACATGCACATTATGATTTGATACTTTACATTCTTCCCCCTCATTCCTAAAATAGTATTAATGCATAGAAATACCTCACTAACTGAATAGTGGGTATATAGTGCATGGAATCTGAGAATCATAGAAGTATAGAACAGTGTGAGGCACTAACACTACAGCCTTCACACACAGTGGAGCTTGTGTGAAATGTATGAAGGTCTAAACACATAGTAACATTACTAAAATTCACCACAAGCCCTCTCCCACCCAAACACAGTCTTATAAGAGCACTAGTCTTGCTGCTGGCTCGGATGGTAGAGGAGCAAAACATAGATATAAGGTCCAGGAGTGACATGACTGTAAAAGTGCAGGGTTGTCTGATGCTTAATGGAAAAAATCGGAGTTGCGTTATTCCTTATGCTAAGCTGCCTTTGTTTCCCTTCGCACCCTCCAGGCGCAGGATAGAAATCCTAAGGACATCAGTGCCACTGAGGACCCATTCCACAAACTGCCTCCCCTTCCACAGTGGGAAGGGCTAGACCCTGGGTCTGGTTAAGGAAAATAGGTGTCACCTCAGCAGCCTAGATGGTGTTACCTCAGTTTACATGAAACAGGGCCATTTCAAATGCAAACATTTCACTCTCCTAACAATTTACGTCACTTTAAAACACTACTGAGAGCATACAATACACTAACCACCAGCAATTCCTGTACAGCATTGTTTTATATTTTTTCTTTTGTATACTTTCAAATGCCTGAAGTAAATGTATTAATTTTCTGAAAGTTGTTTCATTAATATCATCTTTACTTTCTGTTATCTGAATGTAGCTGCTTTGTTTAGTGAGGTCCTGCACTGCTTTCCAATGCCATGGTAAGCACAAACCTTGACAGCTTTGAAAGTACAGGTTTTACTTTAAAAGGTACATTTGACCCTTCTGTAAATAGAGCCAAGTGAACATGCATCTTCAGAGCTATGTGCAGGAGACTTTTGTATTGGCATGTTTTTGTGATGTCATGCATGTGGCAATGCCCTTTCATGGGCCTTTGATACCACAGGAGTTTTGCACAGGAGAAAAACACACCAGACAAAACATTACCTGCTGCCAGCTTTCCTCCTCCTTGTCCCCACACCTCTGTGGCCAAACCTCTTAGAAAAACAGAAGAATTTAACTAGTTTTTAAAAATGTTCTTGCCTATTGACAGTTCTAAGGATTGGCCTTGTGAAATAACAGGCATATGACTCTTTCCTATTGAAATCTGTAGGGAAAGCAAGAATTTGGCACAGCAAGGGTTAATATATCATGAGGAAAGAAACTTTTCAACCTTTTTAATGCTTCCAGGTGGATCACTATTTGACATGCCACAGAAGACACCCTTGTTTATTGACATTTAGTTTTTCTTTGCAGGAATAGTCACACACTCCAGTCATTGGCTTTCTTGTGGCTTTCATGCTGAGCCTGTAAGAACAGGATGTTCAAGAGCTGTTCCATATGGTGACGTGCTGTCTATTGTTCAGACAATTGGCTTCAAGCACTAGTTGGCTTTCACTTTTTGCTTTGAGCTGGTTATGGCTGAAACTTGCATCAGCTGCTGGGCTGGGTGCAGAAAATGCGTCTCAGTGACGGGCAGATCCTCAAAGAGGCATCTTTTCATTACATGAATTTAACACATCTGCTGCAGTTAGATTTCTTTGTGCACTAGGGGCATCATGGTTCAAATTAGAGGGATATTTTAAGATCATAGGAATATAATTCCCATCTAAAGCAATTGTATTTTTGGTTTCATTATATTACTTATTTATTTCAACACATTTGTGATTTGTCTAGGGTTTTGGCTAATGTGTCCATTTATACATGTTTTTCAGGATGATAATTATATGTAGATTTACCAGTAAACTTGATTAACCTAGTTTTTGTGTATCTAAGTCTACTAGGAGCACCCATATACACAGGTTAATGGTGGGACAAAAGTTGTCTTTATTAAATGGAATGGAATGAAAAATGCTGGAAAAATGAGGCTGACTATATTTGCTCCAGTCAATAACTGTTTACTTTCTCTTCCTGTAAGAGGTCTTCAATATCTTTTCCCTGCTTCTTTCTAAATACAAAGAGAAGTAGCAATGTTGTAATATGAATCCTATAGTAAAACTTATGTGTACGCCATAAATAAGGCACACAGGTTTTAGCAAGTAATATAATGTTAAGACCTCAGGGTAACAGTTATGAATCACTTTCTGACCCTTGTGAGTGACCAAAAGATCAGTCGTCTCTGCAATTTTGCCTTAGTCATTTTAGATCTTTTCATCTGGAATGTTTGTGAATATTCACTGCCTTGTCTACTTTGTCTGCCACTGTCTGTAAACTAGTTTTAGCTTACAGTGTATTTGTTTTATACAGCATGAAAAAAATTAATCTATAAAACTATTCCTTAAATATACCATATTTGGCAGAAATTAAGGATTTACATTACAGGGTCCAAAGAGCTTGGTATCTGTAATTTTTAAAAATCATCAAAAATAATAAAACACAAACACACACACGCTGCTTTATAGATACACTAAAATACCAGTTTGTCACCCAGTGAGACACAGAGAGACTACTTCACTACCTCAAAACAAACCCTCAAAACCCAAGCACCCCACATGAAAGCAACATTTTCTTGCCCATTTTTTCTCATTACACTCACAGTATCAGCTGCTGAATGAGTGTTAGACCTGAACACCTTCGAAGATGGAAACTTTGCAACCACAACTGTAACATTCAAAAATACAGATGGTTTCACCAGGGTCTGCTGGAATCAGCACAGCAGGGGCACTGTTTGCAAACTTCAACAGTATTTTGCCTCTTTTTATGCAGGATCACGTTGTCTAATTATGTAGGGGCTTTCTTAACTAATGTATTCTTTTCAGGACTGTTTTGTGAAATGCATGGGGGTGATGGCATCCCAGTGCAGAGTCCCTGGAGGCATGGCAATGCAGGTTTGGGGAGACTTGTATGAGCAGGATTATTAAGTACACGCTCTATTTGAGCAGGCATGCATGCTGGACCTCTTTTCTCTCAACTCATTATTAATGGAGTCTGTGTGTTGGGATGGGGGGACTGACTGAAATTACAAATGAGCTAATTTCCTTTTGCAACTCCATATCAAGAACAGAGAAGTTTCTACCGCTTTTTTCTTTCCAGGCAGACCCCACACCCCAAGGAGCATTTTTAAGGGTTGCCCCCCTCTCCATGCTCTTTTTGTATCTCTCCTAACTCAAAGTTTCAACCGCACTACTGTAGAGGGAAATACTCACTAAAATAAAATGTGATGCCTGGAAGAGAAAGCATTATCCAAATCTAATTATTAGACACTGCAAGCATTTTGAGAGTCAGATCCTACTGAGATGGCAGAATGCCTCATACGTAATGCAGCAGGCAGGTTTTATCTCATTTCTAGGAGAGTATTCTTCTGTGGATACAAAGAATTTTTGATGAGTATGTGCATGAAGATAAACCACTATCATTTTGGTGTCACTGTCAATTCCCACTTAGCAAGTACCATTGATACACTTCGCTGCACAACATATGAAGTGTACCCAGCTTGTAACTGATGTAATAAGAGAGTAAATATTGTGCAGATTAGAGCTATGTCACTAAGTGCATGGAAGATGACAATGATAGGAAACAGTTGTAACACAAAATTATGCATAGATATTTTTCCACAGTTTTTGAGGAGGAGAGAATCAGCATGGTTCAGTAAACTTAGAGACACTACCCTGTTGACCTTGGTAATCTGAGATGAGCTTTTTTAAGGCTAGTGATATCAAATCATTGCTGAATATTTTTTAATGGGAGCAACTGGAATATGACTCACATTCAGCAAAGGCCCAAGACCTTTGGTCATATGAATGACCAAATTTAATATTTTAAGGCAGTTCTTAGCCTTTAGTTAATTTTAGATTGAGGTTTGCACTGTTGATTGGTTCATAGGAAGACAGCATGTAAATGTTCTTCTGTGTGGAAATTCGTAAAGGCTTGATTGCATGCGTTGTAATTAATTGATAAGGAAATATTTTGTTTTAATACTGACAAAAGTTTACTTAGGCAGCTTGTGCCATCTGAACTTAACTATTGCAACTAAGGTGACTTCCATTTATTCTGATCTGATATTTTATCTAGCTCCACCTTCCTCCTGTAAGATTCTTTCACTATTGATATTAAGAGGAGACTTGCCAGTGATATGTGTTCTTATTTATGTTTTGTGTTTTTGTGTTGTCTTATCTCACCTATTTTAGAATTTTTGAGAGCAATCTCATGTTCTACTCCCACATCCTCCACTTCTGGAAGCCATAGCTGTAGCCTAACAGGACACACTGATTCTTGGTACTGTTATACAGAGGAAAGACTTAATGGTTGATGTGGTCTCTTGAGGAAAATAGACAGTCAAACTCTTCGGTTCTCAGTCGAACAAATAGCATGGTAGTAGAGGAGTGGGACTGAGGACTCCCTTCTCCATTCTCACAGCCCTCACTCCAGAGGATGCAGCTCAAGCTCACTCCTTCAGAGGTGTTGGAAAATTCCCTGCATGTTTGCGTCACAGGAGACAATGGGATAGATATCTGATAGACAGAAATTCAGAGGAAACCAGGCCATATTGGCTTCCAGAAACTGCTCATGCCACATTCAGTTGCTGCCTTTAAGACCTTTGGACATCAAGTAGATGATGATAGGAGCTTTCCTGATGAAAGCTTTTGGATTACTGAAGGAATTTTGGAAGGACGTTTGTAACAGTGGTAGAGAAGTCTAACGATGTGCTTCTATTTCACTCTAATACTGATAATTTGAAATATTCAATACAATTTTCCAGCACAACTGTGAGTTAAAGTGCTCTCAATAACATAAAAATTGTCAAAGTGCACCTTAGAAAACATAATAGTCATAATTTTCAGTAAATTAATATGGAAAATGTAAAGGAGAGAATTATAGATTGTTTTCTATATCAACAGTTCACTGAAAAGATTGTTTTAATTACAAGGCTCTCACGTCTTTTTATATTATGTGTCTTGTTGAGGTTGAAAAGCCATTAGGGTCTCAATGTCTTTCAAAGCTTTCTGTACAATTGTATAACAGCTACTTAGCAGTTATATGAAGCATACCATTTAAACAAAATTTAAGTCCACAATTACTCGTGCTAATAAAATGTAAATTTAAAAATACATGCTACCATCATAAAGATGGAACATTTAATTCTCACTTAGCTTCCCACAGAATGAAGGGTTTCTTTGGCAAAAGAGATAAGAAGACGGCAGTAATTGCTCTTATCTGCTGTTTCGTGGGTGAAAATAACTTCCAAGACTTTAAATTCTGAGGCCTAAATCAAGTGTTCATTTTATCTAGCTATAACTTCCCTGGAACATTAGAAGGAACAATTAGCATATATCTACCTGTGTATCTTAAGTTATGGTTAATGCATGGGAATGGTATGCTTAATTTTAATGCTTTGAAAATATATCCCCTGGAGAATAAAAAAAAGTCTTTGGTGTTCTCAATAACAGTGAAAAAAGGAAGAGATTGATTTACTTACTTTCTCCTTTGTGACAAACTTGTTCTTTTTTGGCATAAATTCTCAGCAGTAAGTATATAAAAAAGAAATAAAATTAAGACTAACCAAATAAATAAACAATATAAACATAATAAAGGGTATCTCTGAATATTCTGGAATCCGTGGAAATACAGGTCCAGCGTGTCTCAGCCAGACAACAGTGGAGACGTTGGGTGTCTTCTGACAAAGCTATTTTTTGATGACTGTATTTTGCCATAAACCTTCCCAGGACTATCATTGTAATGAACAGGAAAAATAAACGTTTGATCCCGGAGAAGCAGAAATGCCAACCAGCCACCAACACAAGGAAGGTCTTCTGATGCTTAAGCAGTTAGAGAAAGGGTTGCAGAAGGCAGGACTTGATTTATAACCCAAGGAAGATGATGCTGTGACGTCATGGAGAGATGCAACAGAGATGACGAAGTCAGATTGAGAGGAGAAAGAGGGAGATTTATTTTTTGACTTAACCTTATATACCTTTCACAGAAAGGGACCACAATGGAAGATAGAGGTTCAACCTCTTCAATTCCACTGGTCTTGGAAAATGTCTATCAATTGTCCCTCCTACTGGAAGGAATGTCAACAATAATATTGTTTATAGAAAATCATGAGAAACTGACTCCCAAATACGTAAACAATCAGAAGGCTAGAAAGAACAGCAAAAGAACAAGGCAACAGGAAGATAGGTGACATCAACCAGAAAATGAAGGTCCAGTCCTGTTAGGAGTAGTTGTTAGGAACCAGCAAGCGATACAAAAGAAGAGGTAACTTTTACCACTTCTGACCACCTCATTAACAGGGAACATTCCTTAGTAGGGAGACTGGCATCAAATTTCCAGACAAAGGGAGGAAGAACAGAAAAGGGAATTTGAAGAATTAAGCCTCAGGAAACAAGATTACTATTGTAACCCGGAATTAGAGGAGCCTAAGAGTCTTTCACATCCCAAACCCATCTAGCACCAAGGGTAGTTGGGTGAATTCAAGAGTGCAAACATTTTAGCAGCTGTCTGAAAATCTTAGCCATATATATCTGTTACTCCCTCTATGGGGCTGCTTAGAAACTGGTAATTTGAATATTTGTTGTCATTGAACAACATACATATTGGGAAATCATTCCCCTTTTTGGGGAAAAACCTGATCCCTTTATTTCTCTCCTAGAATCAGTCTCTCCTGAAATAATTTCTCTTTTACAAGGTGCACTGTCCAGGTCAGAACTGTCATGTTCTTAAAAGGAATTTAGAAACCTGAGTCATAATTGATTTGATCCTATATGGTGTGACTGGGAAATGCTGAAGGTGAGCAAGCTATTCATGTGTCTAAGGATTCTTTATTTTAACTCCAGCTCTTAGTGTTTGTTCTTACCTACAAAGATCAGGTCAGCTATTCACATCTTCCAAGGAGCTCACACCTCAAATTTTGTTTTCAGCAACCTAGAGGTTGAAAATTTAAAATGAGGGGCATCTTCTATTGTGTTTCTCTGCTGATCAGTAAGTTATTAAGCTCTGTCTCCTAACAATATGTGATCAGAATATCAATCAAAATATCAATTTTTATGCAGATTGTTTAAATGTTCCCCACCATTTTTAATATTCACTATCCACTCAATAAGGAGTTTGCATCTAAAAAGTAAAACTTCTATGCTTTTGTGATGTCTCATATTTTTACCATTAAAGGCTACATCAAAATATTTCTGCAAAAATAAGTTTTTAAAAAGTGTTAAACCATATTATTTCCTGTATTATGGAACCTCATCCACAAAAAACAAACAAACAAACAAACAAAAAAAAAAAAAAAAACAACCCCCCCAAAAAAAAATTTACCATTTCTACTTATTATGCACCACCATAGCCTGCATTTCAGATCAGGGTAAACTCAGTGGGAAGAAAAGAAATGACTGAACACTCTATGTGGAAAAAATAGAAACAGTGAAAACAAAAAGTTTACTGCAGTAGCTGGTCTGCAGTAACTTACAAATTACTAACAACTTATGTAAGTTTTACATGCCTATTCCATCTGCTATTCATTAAAAAAACACGTTGCCATGGTAACTGCCACATGCCATGGTATTTATGCTGCTTCTGATGTACAAAGCATAGTTTGTGTAGGAGTGTGTGTATGTATATGATGTGGCAGCTGTCGTCTCTGCCATTTTGTTGCTGCTCCAGGAAAAAGTAAAGCAAGTAGTGGCTATGAATACTCATTTGAGTAACGATACTCACACCCATTTGACTAAGGGCCCACACAGAGCTCCACATGGTTATCATCTGACCAGCCCACACATGGGTGTTCTCACAAGGGGGCAGAGCTGGGTGGGCTACCTTTAAATATAACACTGCTATCTGTCACTGAATCAACAGTCTGGGAGTCAAAAGAATACCCATATTTTTAGTGGCACACAGAAAACAAAGGCTTTCAGAATGACCCTTTTCGTCATTTTAAAAAAAAAATATAAATGGGAAACAGCACAAATGGCTCTGTCCTTTTGAGAAATACAAATTTACCATGTAAAAGGAAAGGAAGCAATTCAAAGTATTTCCCAATATTCCCTTTCTGCTCATGATTTTTAAAAGAGTACTTGCTGAAGATGGACAAGCTGGTAAGAATAAAATAGGCACAAAATTTTGTCCAGTTCTTAATTAGTACTGAACCTCTCTTGAGTAATGATAGTATTATGACATTTTCATCTTACTTGCTGTGCATTTAACTTTGATATTACACACACACACACAAAGAAAAAAAAATACCCTTCAAAATGCTATTTCCATACCGTTTTGTCATTATTTATATAAATCAGTATCTATTAAGAACTTCAAAGACATGGTCTTGTATGATACCTGACTGAAGAAACACTTAGTTTCCCAGTTGTATTCTATACTCTCATATAGCTGTGCAGCTTTCCAGCTTAAGCCAACTTCCTTCATTTTCACTGAGCTAGCTTGTCACAAACAATCAGGAAATAGATATTTCAAGTTCATGAGTATGGTCTGAGCTCAATAGTGACCAGCTCCAAAGGCAAAAATCCTCCCAGAAAAACACTGAAATCTTCCTGATTCTTTCTTCTTATGCAGATTAATAAAAAATAATTTTTTAAAAATTAAAATAATAAATTGGAGAGAATCTGAGGAAATTGCATACCCTTGCTAACAATATTTTTTACATACAATATTTAAAAGAAAAACTTCTGCTTTGTGGAATATGTGTACTTACATAAAGTCAGACAGCTAAAGGACTACCTTTACTTAGTGCCATGAAATAACCTGTTTTCATTAAAACATACCTGCAAATTTATTAAAAGCATAAGATGGAAGGAAGGGGCAGTATCAATGACACTGGTGATCAGAGATTAGAGAAGCAGCCGGGCTGTATTTATTAGCCTTCTTGCACACTTCTTGACAATAACAAATCAACAAACCATATCAGAGTCCTGTATTATAGGAAATTAACTGAAGCATCTTGATCAGAGCCATTGCCTGCACACCTTCAGCTGACTTTCAGGTGTCCCAGATTCATCAGTTTCAGAACTCTGTAGATCAGGAATGATGATATACATCTGTGCAAAAATTACAAGATGCAAATAGATGATTTTTTTTTTTAGTAGAATGTGTTTGCTCCTTACTGAAAATATCTCAAATGTGTATACTGAGCAGAATAAAAAGCAAGAATCACGTATTCATGTGAAGGAGATATCAGGCCTCAGTCTTCATAGCTTTGCACATAATGGAATCATTTATAGTTTTAATCATAAGTGCCTGTAACATTCTCTTCCTCATAAGAATTTTCTTTTTGTACTTGCGTATATTTCAGAATTTCAGGCATTTGTACAGGTGTATGACCAAACAGTGGCCTAACAGTGTTTTATAATAAAACATTAGACACTGAAATCTTTTTCTCTCAAAATCCATCATAATGCATCTTGTATGTATTTGTTCTTAAGAACAGAGTAATAAAACCGAAAAACATAGGAACTTCCAAAAGTCAGAGGAAGGAACCAAAGGAGTTAATTAAAAAGCCCTCTCTTCCTACATAAGTTATACTCAGTGTGTATTACAGTAGCCTGAGCTCCTCTCACTTTACCATGCATTTGACCCCACAAGGCTGTTCTAGCAGTCAGGGAATTAGTGGAAAGTCAGCACGTCATACCCTGACCCTGAGGCAACAGCCAGAGCAGGTTATCATAGGAGTCATTATAGCTTTAAAAATGGAATCCTCAATTGGCCAGTTAAGCCTGTTTCAAGCTGTCAGAATGATGCAAAGCAGCAGCATCAGGTCAGAGGAGGTATTTTCAGGTTTTAGAGTAAAAGAATGAACAATAGAGAAAAGAATGTATCAATTCTTTGATACAGAATTTTAAGATTTACCAGGCATGAACCCAATTCTGTGTGCTTTTGGGTTTTTGGTAGAGACCTATTATCACTCATAAATAAATCCATCACATAAGCAGTAAGCCAAAAAAAAAAAAAAAAACAAACCAAAAAACCACCAGCCCAAGCAATAAACAACCAGACAAAAGAATTGAGTCTTGGGCCTTTCACATTTCCAGTTATCACCAGCCTTGCATACAGCTGCTATGCAAGCTTCTCCCAGTCCAAGGCATCCACTTTATCCAATGCACATTTACTTTCCACATCCTGTCCAGTGCAAGGCATTTTAAGAATTCAGGGTGGAAAGGTTTCTTTCCAAAGAAAATAATTATTTTATTTGTAATACTAGATCAAACTTACAGCACCATGTGTATCTAAATAATAGGAAAGAAACTGGTAGAAACTACTGTATAATTCCAGGAGGTTGATGACATTAACCACTATTTTTCAGCCCAGATTGCTTCACATACCTAAATGGTTATCTTTTATCTACTGTATTCCTTCTCTGTACACTCAGCTGTAATTACTCTATCTTTCAGGATGATACCTCAGGTAGATATGACTGTTGTGTTACAAGGAGCAAGGGAAAGATATTCAGCTTTAAAAGCTATCACAGGTTTTTGCAGGTGTGTTTGAGACTAGCATAACACAAATGAAGTTATCTAATATGAGAGCTAGACAATATGCACTACACGCACAGAGGGGTAATTAGC